>CAODLS012160507.1:0-37606 GCA_948243855.1 Flueggea neowawraea
TTATTTCTTGTTTTCTCTAGGTTCTAAAGATCCTTCAAGGGGTTAAAACCTAAATTTTTAACTTGTTACTTTTGGTGAAAACAAGGCGACGATTGTGCGAAGCGATTAGAGGTAAACATTCATACACGTTTTTCTTTAATAAGTATGTTTTCGTTTTGTTAGTTTTTGTTTATGTGAAAACGTTCCTTGGTTGTGTTCTACGTGTTTATAACATGTTTCTACTGTCCATATTTGATATGATCACACGTAGAGTTTCCAACAATATCTTTAGTATTTGAAATCTGATCACATGCCTCTGTTGAATCAAGGGTGATTCACATTTGATTCCTTCTATGTTTTGATTAATAAACAAAACTTAGTAAGTTAATCTTTGAGAAAGAAAACAAATTCAAGATGAATGAAGGCCAAGAAAAGTCAAGAAAATCATGTTATGGAGTCTAAAAATCGAACCACGATGATTGAAAGTTGAATGTTGCATCAAGAAACCATTTGAAGATGTTTTAGACATTGAGTAGTCGATTAATTAACTTGGAGAGTTGACTGGACCAACAGAACCAATTCAGATGGCTGGTAGTTGACTGGTGACACCATGAGTCGACTAGTGAAGTGGGTAGTCGACCGGTGAAGATCATGATTGCTCAAATTGACTAGAAATGACATCCACGTGATGTACAACAGTCATTTAATGGATATATGACTTGGCTAATCGACCGGTGAAATTGGGGAGTCGACTCACGAAGAACAAAAAAGTGAAAACTAGTTTGGTAGTCGACTAGTGAGATCTGTCAACATAAAACAAAATCCTTCATGATTGATTTCTAGCGGGTCTCTATACTATTCCAACGGCTAGTTCAACTTCAAGAGTGTCTCAAACACTATAAATAGAGGATTGAAGGACAGAAGAAAGAACCCAAATCCTTGCTACAACTATTCTTCATTTGGTGCTCAAAATTATAGGGTATTTTGCTTGTGGGTATTTTGCTTCATCTCTTATTCTAAAATCCCACCATCATTATGAGTGAATTGTAAACACTTTGATTATGGGTCAGGTTTGTTGTTAGCCTGTAGAAAACAACATTGTAAAGGCTTTAGAGGTGTGAGCCTACGGAGAAATCAACCTTGTATAGGCTTTAGAGGTGTGAGTCGGGAATCAATCTTGCGTAGGCTTTAGAGGTGTGAGCCGCAATCAACCTTGTTGTAGGCTTTAGAGGTGTGAGCCGCAATCAACCTTGTTGTTGGCTTTAGAGGTGTGAGACATAATTAACCTTGTTGTAAGGCTTTGTTGGATTGAGCCAGAATCAATCATCGTATAGTTGATTGGGAAAATCCTGAATGAGAAACTTAGGTAGTGGACGTAGGCATCGGGAATTGGTTGAACCACTCTAAAATGCTTGTGTTCATTTTTTTCTTCTCTCTACTCTCTCCAACTCAACCACAACTAAGAAGACTGAAAATATAGTCCAACAAGTGGTATCAGAGAGGTCCCCATTCTAGAAGGCTTAACATCCTTGGAACAAAGATCTGCATCGAAGAAATGTATTTCGATACTCCTAAACACTCATTTTTTAAAAAAAAATCATGTATTTCATCTCTTGTTGTTTGCTTATATTTTCATGAACTTTGAAAACTTTGATGGTTTGAAAATTTGTTCAAATTGGACATTAGTTTGAAATAAAAAGGGGGAGAAATGATATATTTTGAACATATGCAAAAATTATTTTACAAATGGGGAGAAAAGAAATTTTTTTAAACTATGCATAAATTATTTTTCATAGAGGGAGCATAATCTTGTAATGCTTAATCTTTTTAATTGATATAAAAAAGGGGGAGAGAAATAATAAGAAGAATTAATTTTTATATGCATAATCAAGTAGGATTAGTGATATCAAGCTACAAAGAAAAAGGGAGAGAATTTTTTTTTTTGCACTTTGAGAAACATATTAAAAAACACAAACTATATGATTTTTTTTGGACTAACAATGTCATTCAAGAAAAGGCTTCATGCCTTGATCAAAGTTTTTCTAAAATTTGATAGGTACAAACTTGGGAGAATTCATATTCATCCTAAGTTTTGTCATCAATAAAAAAAGGGGGAGATTGTTAAACCAAGAGTGGTTTACATTTGATTCCTTCTATGTTTTGATTAATGAACAAAAATTAGTAAGTTTATCTTTGAGAAAGAAAACAAAATTCAAGATGAATGAAGGCCAAAAAAAGTCAAGAAAATCATGTTCTGGAGTCTAGGAGTCGACCCATGATGATTGAAAGTCGATTGATGCATCAAGAAACCATTTGAAGATTTTTTAGACCTTGAGTAGTCAACTAATGAACTTGGAGAGTCGACTGGTGGACCAACAGAATCAATTCAGATGGCTGGTAGTTGACTAGTGAGACCATGAGTCATCTGGTGACACCATGAGCTGACTGGTGAGTGGGTAGTCGACCGAAGAAGATCATGATTGCTCAAATTGACTAGAAATGACATCCACATGATGTACAATGGTCATTTAATGGATGATGACTTGGGTAGTCAACTGGTGAAGTTGGGGAGTCGACTCACGAAGAACAAAGAAGTGAAAATTGGCTTAGGTAATCGACTAGTGAGATTTGTCAACATAAAAAATGCTTCATGATTGATTTCCAATGGGTCTCTATACTATTCCAATGGCTAGACAAACTTCAAAAGTGTCTCAAACACTATAAATAGAGGCTTGAAGGATAGAAGAAAGCACCCAAATCCTTGCTACAACTATTTTTCATTTGGTGCTCAAAATTAGCCTAGTTTGTGGGTATTTTGCTTCATCTCTTATTCTAAAATCCCATCATCATTATGAGTGAATTGTAAAAACTTTGATTATGGGTCAGGTTTTTTGTTAGCCTATAGAAAACAACATTGTAAGGGCTTTGGAGGTGTGAGCCTACGGAGAAATCAACCTTGTGTAGGCTTCAGAGGTGTGAGTCGGGAATCAACCTTATGTAGGCTTTAGAGGTGTGAGTCACAATCAACCTTGTTGTTGTCCTTATAGGTGTGAGCCACAATCAACCTTGTTGTAAGGCTTTATTGGATTGAGCCGGAATCCATCATCGTATAGTGAATTGGGAAAATCCTAAGTGAGGAACTTAGGTAGTGCACGTAGGCATCAAGAATTGGCCGAACCACTCTAAAATGTTTGTGTTCATTTTTAACTTCTCTCTACTCTCTCTAACTTAACCATAACTAAGAAGACCGAAAATATATTCCAGCATCTTGCTGATTCCCGGTTTACTATTTTTTGCGTCTAAGTGGGATCCTGAGGCTTCCTTTAATTTAGCATTGGGTACTATGACATCGTATCTTCAGCATTGGAATAAAATTGTTTCGGTAATATTTTCATCAAAAAACGGGGACTATCACCTCAACTGTTGGGCATTCAACAATCTCTGGAGAGTCGTCATAGTGCTTTCTTAGTGAACCTTGACAAAACTTATTCTTATCCAAGAAGAGTGTTTTTTGAAGCCAAAGTCTCGGGATGTTTGGATTGCTTTAGAGGATCAAAATACAAGTTGCTTTCACACTTGTTCAGTGTTGAACAAAAGGAGAAGTCACATACTCTTTCTTCTTGATTTTCTCAACAATATTATCACTGATACAAAGGATCTTAAAAGACTTGTTGTTAGCTTTTTCCAAAATATTTATACGTAGGAAGGGAATTATGATCCTCTGAATTCGGTTATTGGTTTCTCTACTTTGCAGTTCACGGATCGAGACAAGTTGTTGAGATTGCCTTAAGAGGAGGAAATTCATTCTACACTTTTTTTTATGAGTCCAATGAAAGCTCATGGGCCAGATGGCGTTCAACCTATTTTTTTACAACAACAATGGAACATTGTTAAAAACTTCCTTGATCTTTGAGCCCAATCTTCTTCATCAGGTTTTTTGGCAGGTATCTTATATTGAGCAGATTAACCACACTCTTATCTTGCTAATACCAAATATCCCTCAGCCCAACCGTATTACCCACTTCAGGCCTATAGGATTATGTAATGCACCGTACAAAACCTTCTCTAAAGTGTTGGTGAACAGGATTAAAGAGTTTCTTCCAAACCTTATTGCTGAAGAACAATCTAGCTTTGTCATTGGACGACAATTGCAAATTGTTGATAATGTTGTTATTGTGTAGGAAACTATTCATTCGATGCGCAATAAAACTAGGACTAAGGGCCAGATGGCTAAAAAGGTTGATGTAGAGAAAGCTTATGATCGTCTCCGATGGTCTTTCATTTATGATACATTGCTCTTTGCAAATTTTCCTCCTCTTTTTGTTCACAAAGTCATGGATTGTATTGAGTTTGTGCATATGTAAGTTCATTGGAATGGGGAGCACACTGAAGATTTCAGACCTACTAGAGGTATTCGCTAGGGAGACCTTTTATCTCCATATATTTTTGTTATTTTCATGGAGAGACTTGCTCATCTTATCAAAGATGTTGTTCATAGGGGTGCCTAGAAACCGATCCGGCTTAGCCGATTTGCTCCCCCCTCCCTCTTGCGGCTCTCACACCTATTTTTTACAGATGATCTGGTACTTTTTAGTGAATGCTCAATAAAACAAATTGATGCTATGCTTCACTGCATTAATACCTTTTGCAATGCATCTGGTGAGAAGGTGAGTATTGACAATACCAAAATTTACTTCTCCAAAATACTTAATCAAGCAATTAGCAACTGTAATTACCTATCGGTGTCGGTTTGGGAAGGTGCATTCACTGGGGAAATATCTGGGAGTACCCATTTTTCAAGGTAGAATTTCTAAGGGGACCTATGCCTATCTATTGGACAAATTTAACCAATGTTTAAATGGATGGTCAACAAGGAAGCTGAGTTTTGCTGGGTAGGTAACTCTGATTCATTCTGTACTTTCATATATACCTATGCATGCGATGCAAACTATTGTTTTAACAATGGGTCTATGTGATGATATTGACAGAGTTGTTAGAATTTTTTATAGGGTCACACAAATTCTAAAAAGAAGCTTCACCATGTAAATTGGTCTACGATGTGTCGACCTAGGAACAAAGGTGGTTTGGGTATCAAACCTACCAGATTACTTAATCAAGCATTCATCATCAAGCTTGGTTGGCGGTTGTTGTCCTTACCCAATGCTCTTTGGGCTTGTGTTTTGATTTCCAAATATATTCAGGGTGATATTTTGGATCTTGATAAATTCTGTCAGTACAATTTATCACCTTTTTAGGCTGGGATTTTAAAGCAGAAGGATACGATAGTTTGGAACAATATGCATGCTATTGGAAACAGCATGGCTACAAATTTTTGGAAAGATAATTGAGTTGAATCGGATGAACCACTCCTTAATTTAGCCCTTCACCCAATTTTACTTGAACACCTCTCTATGTATGTGACATATTGTTATTTCTCTGGTTTCTGTAGTAGAGATTACCTTTTAACAATTTTACTGGGCAACATTGTTTGGATTGTTTTATCTTTGCACATGTTGACTTCGGTTTTGATGATGATGATTGCAAAACATCCATGAAATATGTGCTAAGTTGCAGACTTACTGATATCTTGATACAAAGCACATTATGCCTATGCAAGTCATGTTGATCATGATGAAAATGGCATTAAGGAGCGTTACACTCGATACAAGGCACATAGATAATCCATTTCTGAAGTGCAAAGTATCAGATGATCATTAACGCACATTACACAATGTTCAACTCACATTATTGGAGTTGCTCAATGATACAAGGCGTGTTGTAGAGCAAAAGGTGCAACCTTTGAAGAAATTCTTAATGCACGTTACAAACGGTGCAACGCACGTTGACGGGGTCAGATGAGGACAAAGCCAAAACGCTCCTCAGAATTTGAATATTCTCTGACACAATGACATAGATTAAAGGTACGATCTTGGAATCAAAGTCGACAATGCACGTTGAAGAATCACTGGGTGAAATGTGCACATTCTGGAAGGAAAAACAACGCACGTTGAACGAACCACAAGTCACGTTGAGTTATGATCAACGTACGTTGAAGGTGGTACGACACACGTTAAGGACAATCCATTCAAGGCTATGGCTACTGGAATTCTTGCAAGACACGTTAAACTGTTATCAAGTCACACAGAACTCAATGGTACAAAGTACAACACACATAGAGGGAGATACAATGCACGTTGTACAAGGTGACGTCATTTAAAACAGAATGTTTCATTCTCTCACAATGGCTACTTTGAAGCTCTAATGGCTATACCTTCAAGAGTGGCTATAAATATACGTCCCTGGACAGAAGAGTAGAGAAAGATATCCTAACCAAAAATTGCTAATCATTTTATCTCTCACTTATACCTTTCTAATCCATTTGAGTTATTTACTTGCTATCTTATTGTTGGGTTTGAGGGAGCTTTAATCTGCTATACACTTAGGTTAAATTTGTACAATCAAGGTTGTTTGCTTGGGGTAGATAGGTTTCCTTGTTGTGCCTTAGAAAAATAAGAGTGATTACTAGTGAGCCTTAGAAAACTAGAGTTTGGTTTGCTTGTTGATCCTGCAAAAACAAGTGGTTTGGTTTCCTATTTGATCCCAAAAAAACTAGTGGTTAATATTTTCTAGTTGAGCCCGTAAAAACTAGGGAAATAGTTTTCTTATTGAGCCCGCAAAAACAAGGTGTAAATGTTTTCTTATTGATCCTGCAAAAATAATGTGTAACGGTTTTTTTTCACCCGCAAGTGAGAAAGAATCTTTAATGGATTGAACTCTCTAGTTGAGCTAGAAGAGTAGACATAGGTCAAAGAAGACCGTACCACTATAAATCGAATTTGTCATCTCTTCCCTTACTCTCTCATATTTGCTCGTTTTACATTATATTTGATTTACATTGTTGTGTGTTGATTGAATCTTTAGAGATTTTGCATTTATACTTTGATTTAAGTTTGAAAGAAAACTTTGTTATTGTTTTAGTTTGCAAAAGATTTTCAATAAAGTTTTTAACTTGCTAAAATTTAGTTCACCTCCTCTTGGATTGTCATTCCATTGCCCCTACTAAGACTTACAACCACTTATCGTTGTCGTCACCCCCACCACTATGTGGGTGTTCAGGAGTTGCACCTTGGAGGACTTCACCTCCGCTACCAAGTGGGTGTTCAGGAGCTTCACCTTGGAGGACTTCACCCTCGTTATCGAATGGGTGATCAAGAGCTACCTCTTGGAGGACTTCAACCCTACTATTGAGTGGGTGTTCAATAACTACTTTTAGAGGTCTTCATCCCAGTACCACACGGGTGTTCAGGAACCACGTTTTGGAGGACTTCATCCTCACCACTAGTGGGTGTTCAGGAAGCACACTATTGATAATCCCCACCACCAGTGGGCGTTTAAGAAGCACAATATTCATCACCCCACCACTAATGGGCGTTCAAGAAGCCCACTGTTCATCACCCTCACCACCACGTGGGCGTTCAGGAAGCCTACTATTCATCACCCCACCACCAGTGGGCGTTTAGGAGCCACACTTGGAGCACTTCACCCCCACTTCAGTATGGGTGTTCACGAGATGCCTCTTGAAGGACTCCACCCCCACTACCGAGTGGGTATTCAGGAACTGCCTATTGGATAACTTCACCCCCACTACCACGTGGGTGTTCATGTGTTGCTTGCTGTAATACCCCGTCCATTTCCTAACTAGCTTCAGTAGCATTCCGACCAACCCCAATTTGTTTTGTTCGAATTGCGATCCTAATATTTGATGTTTGGGGTATTGATCATGGTTTTGAGGATGTTAATTGATGTTAATAATGTAAGTTTGAATGATATTAAGTCTCGGGAATGATCCAACGCGTGTCTTGAAGCGAAGAAAGTCGGGAAGTGCTGCTAATGGCTAACAACATAATCTGGCAAGACATCAAGACGTGCGTTTTGGAATCATAACGTACGTTATCTGCAGATTTCAGATGATCAACGTACGTTGTGTTTTCGTGATGTACGTTTTGGTTGTAGTAGAGGCATCTGGACACCATTTTGACCAAATGACATACGTTGTGACTTAGGGATGTATGTTGTAACCTTTAAGACATACATTGCATGCAAATATGACGTATGTTGCCTTTGTAAAACACCGAAATTATGCATTTTGATATGTGGCCTATTAAAAAATGACGTACATTATGACTTGGGGACGTACGTTGTAACCTTCAAGACGTATGTTGCATGCAAATATGACGTATGTTGCCTTTGTAAAACACCGAAAAGGTGTGTTTTGATCTGTGGCCCATTTAAACCCCCAAACCCAACGACTTTCGTAATTTCTCCACCTCTTCTCACTCAAAACGCTCTTAAACCCTCTCAGATTGTTCCTCCATCATTCCTAATCCATTATTAAGGTAAGATTACAACTCTTTCTTGGTTTTGATTCATCTTTCATGCTTTTGATTCAAGGTTTTGCATTTGGACGAGTTGAACTATGGTTTCAATTCGTGGGTGATTTGTGATGTTCTGATGTTAGAGGATGCTTGTATGGGTTAGATGGGACTTATATGAACTTGTTTCAAGTCTTGAATGATGAGATAGGATGAGTTATTGTGTGGGCTAGGGTTAGATTCAGTTTTGGCCGAATTAATGTTGATTTTGAGTTGTTTTGGAGAAATCAATCATTGATTTGAGTTCCTAAGATTGTTTAGAGCCAATGTGGGTGTTTAGATTCGATTTCTATCGGTTGAATCAAAAGTTAGACTATTTGGATAATTTTCCAATTGAGGACCAAATGTGATATTTCGCATCTTAGGGATCCAAATGGAATTTGGAATATCCTTTTGAGTGATTTGAATATTTTGGAATATTTAAGGAGTTAAAACTGGCTTTGGAGATTAATTTATAATTTTTGCAAGATGTTCGATTCTCGAGGTGAGGGCGTCTGATCCTCTTTTGAATGGATTCCTTTGGGTCGATGTTTGCATTGCATCATTATTGAATTTTGGCACCGCCACAGTATCATATTTGTATCATGTCATTGATATTGCTTTGATAACTATTTTAGCAGTGTATCCTGGTCTGTGAGGTTATTCAGCCGTCAGTGGTACGTGTTTGGGCCATTCAGCTTGGATATCCAGATGAGTGGAATGACAACTTCAGACGCATAGGCTGTATCTTTTAAATTATATTATTTATGATGTGTTTAGAACATATCTCTGAAATTCGACTAATCTAAGGATTGGTTAACTTAATAACCTGGTTATGTGTTTAATAATCAACTTATTGTTTTTGAATTGATATATACATAGTATATATCCCTCACTATTTTTTATATGCGTTACTGCATGATTATTTTTTTTTTCATTTAAAAATAATGGAAAATCTACTCTGAGATTTATTATGTTTTTGTAATAAATGTTTTTGTTGGATTTTGATGGTTTCTGAAATAAATATTATGTTTTAATATTTATTATGGTTTCGACAGTAAATCCACTATTTTGGGTTTTAAGATATTTCTTAAACATGTATTTGTTTTTGGATTAAATGTATTTTTGGAATAATACTGCATTTAGTATTTGGCGATGTTTCGCTAATAAATGTTTCGGTTGAACGCTTGATTTATTAAATAAACAAGATGTATGTTCAACATGTTGTCTATTTGGATATTTTTAAATAAATATATGTATATGTTTTCGATAAACTATTTAGATACGAGGATGCCTTTGTTACGAGAATAAACTTAACCTTTGGTATACCAACGCTATGATAAGCCCAGCTACCAGAGTTTCCATAGTCATGTGTTCTGATCCAACACATGATTTGATATCGATTGTGGTGGAGTCCACAATCATCACTGTTATTGTTACTGTTATTGATATTGGTCCCCTATAACCGGTATTATGTTATTGTTCCTGATATTACTGTAATCGTTTTTGAAATGTTTTTTGATAGCTATTACCTAAATAACGCATGTGTATTTATACATGAATTTTCGGATACACTTTCCTGAAGTATTTTCGGAAAATTCTCTCCAATTTTATTTTTGAAAAAATATTATTTCTTGGGATCAGTTTTGGAAAAACAGATATGAATTTTGGTAAATGCTTTTGAAAGGGAAATATTTTGGCTATTTCATATTATGAAAACTAAATATTTTATTCGAAATAAATATTTAGCAAATCCGCATGACTATTCGTTGTCTGCTTTGGATGCGAAGCATTTCAAAATGAATTTCGAAAACTATGGATTTGTATTTAGCGTGTATACGTATGTACACTTATACCTGCATGTGACGTTTTTTAACCGTTTTCAAAACAGTCTTTGTGATGCACGTACCAGGCGATCTGGAGTGTTGTTTCCTCACTAGGGTTCTTACCCCTTTCTTTTCTATCTATGTTCCTATACTCGTTATTGTAGGTGGATTTTGGTTGATTGCGACTTATCTGCATTCAACACCTGGTGAGACATTCCTACAATTGCAAACAATGCCCTTTTGTTCGAGCCCAATTATTTATTTTGTTAGTAGTTTCATACCGATTTGCTTGTGGGTGTATGTTTTGGAAACTTATTTGGTATTTAATTAAGATTTATTATTTATCAAATATATTGTTATTATTGCTTAAACTTATGATTCAAACAATATTTGAATTTCTACTTACTACTTATCAAAAATGATTTTGGTATCGTTTTCAATATTATGGTTTGGTCATGTTTTTTACGCTTATGCGAGATGGGTCGGGTTTTCAAAGACAGTCTGCCTCGTACGCCAGTTACAGGCTCGCTATGGGTCATGACAAAGGTGGTATCAGAGCATTAGGTTTTGTATTGTTTAGGTTGGTTGTGGAGCTTAGGTATCTTTGATCGAGTCTGTTTGATTCACCTCTGAATACTCTTTCGATTGTTATCGTGTACTGTGGCAATGATCAACATTTTGATTTTGCATATGCACTTTGTTTGTCAGTTGTATTCATAGTTATGGATTCACTTTCGGAGCCGTCAGCTTGGGCTGTCGCTGATCATCTTGTAGCGGACCTGAGAGATTCACATTGTTATTGAGAGGCTGAGACATCACCTCATTTGACGTCTCAATGTGTTCCATAGACAGATGTTTTTTAGCGCATTTTGTAGCAGCTCTAAGGGATTCACATAGCCATTTGAACTCTTATTCATATGCCATTGATTCCTATTTGGTTTTGGTGTCACATTTTTGCTTGTGCACTAATATTTGTGAGATATTTGTAGTCGGTAGCACTCTTGTAAGAGGAGACCCGTTCTGTAAATTTGGTCAATGGTTCTTTATTCTCTAGGGAGCATATTTGTTGATTTGTAATTTGGGAGGTGGTGATCTCTAAATTGATTTGAGATTAGCATATCTACAATTGAGGTTGCATGAGATGATTTGAGGTTGCTTCAGTGAAATCTTGAGAATTGTTATGTAAAGTGAACAAGGAGTTCATACTGTATGGAATCGAATTGTTGTTGCATTCGACTTATTTGTATTTTGGAGAATTTAAGAAACTTGAAGAACATCTGATTCGTTATTGAGTGGCAATAATTAATAAAGCTGATTGAGATTTGATATAAGAATTCATGCTATGTGAGATCGAAATTATAGTATTTTTGGATTTTGGTATTTGGGAACGTTGATAAATAAGAGATTAATATTTGATATGTTATTGAGAATATTTTTGCGAGACTGATTCGAGGTTCGATATCAGAAAATTAAATAGTACAATGAAATTGTTAAGCACATAGGAGCTTAACGATGTGCTGAGTATGTTATGATTGTGGAAATAGTGGGTTTGTCCGCCAATATAATTGATCAAAAGTTTTTGAGATAATTTTGTGGTTTATTGGAGTCGGATTTGTTAAGATCCGATATCAGTTTTCATGACATCTATAGTGTTTGGTGTTATTAGAGTGAAACAGTACTTGGAATACTTAAGGTTTTGAAATACTAAGACTATGGGTTAATGGAACTAATTATGGATTTATTGTCGATATGAGAAGAGATTTAATTATTTTTGTTTGAAGCCGATCGGTTCGATTAAAGAATAAATTTGAGACTGATGTTTTTGATCCTATTAACTTTGAGGATATTTAGTATATGATAATTGGAGGATTATCCTGATGGATTAATGGGATAGCCTAATGGTGAAAGTAATATGCAGTTATTGATCTTGCAATAAAATCCTTTGGTGATTCCTTTTACTTAAGAGACAAGTGTCTAAAGTAAGGATTCAAGAGATATGTAAATATTGATTTGGTGACGAATTCATGTGATGACTTCTTTAATTTTCTTAAATCACTTGATGATTTCTTGTAACGATCATTGGTATGGTCATTTTGATTTATATGGTTAGCAACCATGATTTGTGATATGATTTGAGGTTGATCGTGAATATGCAGACTGACTCACGAGTCAGACTTGATTTAGATTATGATAATCTGATATGAATGATGTACGCTTTGGGGGTACTTATGATATGATTTGTTATCACTGTTAGTGGCAAAGATGGTATCATCTTTGGTGTTCTTTGATATCAAATAAATCGAATTTGAGATTGGAATTCAATTTGAGTGATCTTTGTTAAAGAGACTTGGCTTTGGGGAATTGATATAATTCTTTGCAAAAGAATGTGAAAGTAATAAGTAGTTTCCCCTGATTGTGGGTTGAGAATATGAGATATTCGGGTTTAAGAACTCAGGTTTAAGATATAAATTTTAAGCCTCGTTTATTGGGAGTATATGGAATAATGAATAAGTTTGATTTGTTTTTGGAGATTGTGCATTAGCGGATCACTTCAGGAGTGCTTATGCTATCTTTGTTAGTGACGTCTAGATTTGTTCACGTTTCCTTGACTTCGGTGAATGCAGATCGAGTTGGGTCTTTTCTTTTATGTACCTAAACCAGATGTCTTTGCCATGACTTATCTTTTGCAGTATGGCTTACAATTTGATTTTTTTTTTGTTCTTCTCTGTTATTGGGTCAAGTATTGGAACCATTTATAATGGATCTTTGAAAAAAAAAAAAGAATTGAGTTTGTACTCTCTGACATCTGATTCGTTGAGCTATTGGCATATTTCTTTGTTGCCTTATGTTTTTGTACGTTCTGGTATCTCCAGATTCATCCCATTCTTTGTTGACATTGTCTGTCAAAGTTAGACTTAGTCTTTCCTCTTTGTTGGAGCATTTTGAGTGTTTTTTGTAGCACCATCTTGTTAAGTCGTTGGATAGCTATCTGCACATATTTGATATTACTGATATTACTGCAACCGTTTTTAAAATGGTTTTTGATAGCTATTACCTAAATATCGCATACACTTTCCTGAATTATTTTCAGAAAATTCTCTCCGATTGTATTTTTGAAAAATATTATAACTTGGGATCAGTTTTGGAAAAACATATATGAATTTTGGTAAATGTTTTTGAAAGGGAAATATTTTAGCTATTTCATATTCTGAAAACTAAATATTTTATTCGAAATAAATATTTAGCAAATCTGCATGACTATTCATTATCTGTTTTGGATGCGAAGCATTTCGAAATGAATTTCGAAAACTATGGATTATTATTTAGCGTGTATACGTATGTACACTTATACCTGCATGTGACGTTTTTGAACCGTTTTCAAAATAATCTTTGTGAGACACTTACCGAGCGATTTGGAGTGTCGTTTCCTCACTAGAGTTCTTACTCCTTTTGTTTTCTGTCTATGTTCCTGTACTCGTTATTGCAGGTGGATTTTGGTTGATTGCGACTTATCTGCATTCAAAACCTGGTGAGGCATTTTTGCAGTTGCAGTCAGTGCCTTTTTGTTTGGGCCCAATTATTTATTTTGTTAGTAGCTCCAAACAGATTTGCTTGTGGGTGTATGTTTTGGAAACTTACTTGGTATTTAATTAAGATTTATTATTTATCAACTATATTGTTATTATTGTTTAAACTTATAATTCAAACAATATTTGAATTTCTACTTACTACTTATCAAAAATGACTTTGGTATCGTTTTCAATATTATGGTTTGGTTATGTTTTTTAGACTTGTACGAGATTGACCGAACTTCCACAGACATTCAGCCTCGTAAGCCAGTCATAGGCCCGCTATGGGTTGTGAGACTTGCTTTGGACGAGACATTGTGTTAAAGAAGGTTTTATACTCGCCATTGCTTTAGCGAACACACATATTTGACGACAGTGTTCCTAAGCCTTTATCAAGTTCTAGGCACTAGGTGTTATCACCCACTCTGATTTTTAATTTTTGATTCTCATTTAGTGTCGTGTGCACTTGTTGAATGCGTATGCAAAGTGCATGCTACTGAAATGCAAGCATATGAGAAATGCTAATGCCATGATGCAAATGTCGTGATAAAAATTAGAGTTAAGAAAAAATTCACACAAAGATTTATAGTGGTTCGACCTGAGGGCCTACATCCACTCCTTAAAAAACTTGCTTAAATTTTTTTAATGTGTAACTTACATTTATTTCATACAACCTGCTTAGGTTTTCTTTTCACTTTCGTTTTTCTTTCCTCTACAACTTCTACCTCCATGGCTGAAATGAAATAGCAGGAATCCTTCCCCTTGATGGAGGAAACATAGCAAGTGCGAGCTTTTCGTTGATCTCCCTAAATTTGCCCTACTCCTTATGGAGTTGGAAACTTCATCAATAGATATGCTGGTGAAATCCTGCCCTCATATCATTTAGCAATGGTTTCTCCAATATCACATCATCTACTCCTTACCCTACTCCTTGTGGAGTGGGGATGTAATGATGAATCTCACGAGCCTTTCGACTTCTTCTTGCTCAACTCCTCCTAAGCCTCTATTTCCTTCCTTTGTTCTCTTTATCATCCTAGTTCCTACTATCTTCATGACCTCAGCTTGCAAGATGTACTTGTTGGTTCGAACAAAGAGATAGACCAAGGTCCTCGGCTGGTCTAGGGACAATGAGTCTTGGAGTTAGACTGATCACATCCCTTATAGTATTACGGCTACTACCACTCTCGGTTGCAGATCGTGAACTTCAATAGTGTCATTCTTGAATCTATCCATGTACTATGGAAGAGTCTCTTTCTCATTTTGTCTTACGCTCAGCAAATACGTTGCATCCTTTTTCCTCTTGTTGTTTATGATGAAGGCGTTGATGAAATCTTTCCTCAGTTGGTCAAAGCAAGAGAGTGAAGCCTTTTTCAATCCATTAAACCATTAACGAGCATGGTCCTTTAACGTTATTGGGAACGCTTGACACATGATGACGTCCTCCCATCCATGAAGCATCATGATGGCTTCGTAGTTCTGGATGTGTTTGTGCGAGTCTTCCTTTTCTGAGAAAGTTGGCAGTTGGGTCATCTTAAACTTTGAAAAAAGTGGTTTCCACATGACCTCCTTAATGAATGGGACTTTGGCTCTCTGCTGCTCGTCTTCTATGGGAACCAGCTTCTTTTGCTCGAGAACCTCCTCGATCATCTTCCTCATGTCCACCTTCTCCCGAGCACTCGTTGAAGGCTGGGGCTCCACTTTAGGTTTGTTCAGAGGAATCCTAGGTTCTGCTTTGTAGATACTTTTCACCACCTCCGGGTAGTTCTTCCTTCTAGCCTCAACCCGGGCCTCAGGAACATGAACATCAAAGTGCTCTTGGCGAGGTGGAAGATTCAGCTGCTCAGGGACTTTTGCAGGTTGGTCATGACTTTGTTGCAGAGCATCACATCTCTCTAGTACTCCTTTACTCTAAGCACTTTAGGTGTAAGCACGCAACGCGGGTGGAAGCTGCTCCAAAGGAAGGAACTGCTAGAGCAAAGTCGCTATCTGCACCTCGTAATCAGCTAGTGGAATGGTCGGGACGACGGTTCCCGAGGCTCCAGCGCTAGCTCCAACTCTCCTTGCATCCTCCTCGGGATGTCCAATTTGGTTCGAGGGCGTTTGCACCATGATGAACGAGTAGGTGGATGTCGGTGAACTTCTTCTTGAACTTCTACGAACAAGGTTTTTCGTTCAAGTTCCCCACAGACGGTGCCAATTATTGCTGCCTTGGAAAATAAACAACAATAATAAGAAAACTAGAACACTTAAACACTTGAAAATCGTGAACATCGCATCAAGATCTGAAAACACAGAACACAAAGAGGCAAGAATACTACCCGGGAGAGTCTCCGACGCTCAAATCAATAGAAATTTTGGTAGAATATCAGTAAAAGTGAAGAATATAGCATACCTTAAGAAGAGTTTCTCATATCTATTTATAAAGTGATATTAATGGTTGTTAATGTTCTATAATATTTTTTCATTAATAATGAATTGTAATGTTTTTATTTTTATTAAATTTAATAGATTTTTATTCACTCTCTTTTATTTTAGTTGAACATTTTGATTTTCAGATGAAAAAGAGAAATGTGAAAGAGAGACAGGAAAAATTGTAAAAAAAAAAAGGAGTGAAAGCATAATAATTATTACAACTACGCCGTTCGTATACGTCCCATATATCGCGTCATAAAGAACTTCAGGCTAATATAATTACCCCATTCCATTTATTTTTGTTCCTATTAACAATAGAAGCTTGTAAAAATTACTAATGAGCAGTAGAAGCCAAAGCTCAAGCTGGCTCTACTTTGCTTCAAAGCGCTTCAAAGCAACGTGTGCCCCCAGCAAGCGAGATCCACCACCGACTCATGAGTCGTGATTGATGATAAAATTTTTCTGTGAGCAGTCTCTGAATAGGGGAAAATGAAAATGGGAGGTTTTGAGCTGTGTTCATGGCAACGGCTTCTATTAGCATCGAGTTTTTTCAACTCCATTGTTGCTCTAAGTGTACCATCCAAAGGGTACACGCCAGCAATCGGTGACCCAGGAATGAAGAATCCAAATGTGAGAGTTGCATTAGAAGCTTGGAACTTCTGCAATGATGTTGGGTTCAAAACTCCCAACATGGGCAGCCCAAGGATGGCTGATTGTGCTGATTTGTTTTGTCCCTCCATCTCCGATAATCTCCATTGCTTTTATTCATGTCCACAATCCAATCTCTGTGTGTGTGTGTTTTTCTTGTTTAAATTCTGTTTCTTTCTAATCTTTATTTGATAATCATGTTAAAAATGTCTAGTTGAGTACTGGAGGAAAATTATCTTTTGATTATTCAATGTATTTCTAACTGTAGTTCGGAACAATCTAATCGCTTTTTTTTTTTCTTTTGAAGAATTGTTAACAATTAAGCTAATTTTCTTTTGAAGTGAGCTTAGATAAAGTTGTGTATTCTCCCTTTTATTTTAATTCAAAAGTTTGTTATCCGCAATTCGCTAAATCTTATACTTCTGAAAATCGTATACTTCTCAGTACGTTTGCTGAATTATTCTTTAAATGTTGCTCCCTCGCTGGTTATACCTTTTTTCTGTGTTCTTGTAACTCTGTTTTCTGTTCCTTTTTTACGGGCTATCATTAAGGAACGGTAGTTTTCCCTCTTCTGTTATAACTTGTGAAGCTTTCTTCTTTGAGAATGCTGATAAGGTTACATTATCATAACTGCCAAACAAAGTTTCTGGCAATAAACGCAATGGATATACAAAATATAATTGGAATTGCTCGGTGTACTTACATGATCTCATAAATTTCAAAAAATTTCTTTTGTAGCTTATTTTTTTAATTTTCAGATGCATTGGGTGGTGAAAGAAGCACCATTCTAAACAATGCTAGCAAGTATGAAGTGCATCAGAGAGTGAAGGAGACCGATAATAGGTTAAGGGCTGGTGATAAGTTTCCTGTTCCAGAATTTCATTCTTATACTGACCCTGACCTGTTTGCTGTGGAGAAGGAACTGTACCTTGGATCTCTTTGTGAGGTTCATGAGACTGCAAAACCATGGCAATTTTGGACGATCATGCTGAAGAATGGAAACTTTGACAAAAATACCACATCGTGCCCTGAAAACGGCAAGAAGATCAGTAAAATCATTACTGACAGAACCTTCCCATGCTTTGGCAATGGGTGTATGAATCAACCTCTTGTTTACCATAATCGTTCGAGTGTTGTTCATAATGGGGAATCAGATGTGTCGTTGGCTGGGGGATTTTATGGGACATATGATCTTGATGCAGACTTGAGCAGTGGGTCGCGGAGCAACTCCTTTTTTTCAGTCTCTTGGCAGAAGAATTTCAGCACAGGGAGTTGGATTTTTTCACACAGGTTGACTACGTCGTCAAGGTATCCTTGGTTGATGTTGTACCTACGTTCTGATGCAGCACGAGGATTTAACGGTGGATATCACTACAATGGCAATGGTGTCATGACCAAGGTTTGTAAACTTATTTCTGAAAATGCTCGCTCTATAGTTCTTTCGCACACTTCTTTTCGAACATGTGAATCGGCTTGAAATGCATTCAATTTGGAAATTTTGAAAATATATCTTCAATGCCTTTTACTCTCATGAAGTGTCATTACCATGCACTAGTACTTTTATGTTTAATGGTTTTTCTTTTTAATGGTTGTTTCTGTGGATTTCAAGTTGAATGGACACTAATTCCTGAATTGTTTTAGTTGCCAGTCTCCAAATTTTAAGGTGATAATGACACTTAATGTTAGTAATGGAGGGGGATCCACTAGTCAGTTTTATCTACTTGATCTAGGAAGCTGTTGGAAGAATAATGGAGATCCTTGTGATGGCGATGTTATCACAGATGTTACTAGATACACTCAGATGATTATTAATCCATCAACTACAAGCTGGTGCAGCCCTGATAACTTGGTTTACTGCCCACCTTGCCATATCAGTCTGACCGGACAGATCATTTACAGAAACCAAACAGATCTATTTCCATATTCTGCTTACCATCTGTACTGCAGCCCGGGAAATGCCAAATATATTGAGAAACCATTTGATATCTGTGATCCATACAGCAATCCACAAGCACAAGAACTGGTACAAATTCTTCCACATCCTGAATGGGTAGTGCATGGCTACCCAAAAACCAAAGGAGATGGATGGGTAGGAGACCCTAGAACATGGGAGGTTGATGCAGGGGCTCTTTCCAGTCGTTTGTATTTCTACCAGGTAATATATTTTGTTCAAATAATATAAAGATTCGATTTCAAGCCTATTATTGTGCATGAGAATAAAAATCTGATATGGTTCATGAATCATATATTTAATCCCTCTGACTTTCGTTTTTCATTAAGATTACTGTTTTCTATATTTGAATGTGCTACTGTGGAGTTAATTCGAGTTTACCAAGTTAAACAACTGTCTAACCAAGTTCCAGTGTAATATTACTTGCATAACTTGCAAAAGTAATCATTATCCAGTTTCTTATACAGTCCTCAATATGTTTTTTATACAGAATATTTAGTTTAGAGACAATATTATGATATACCATCTTGAGTATCATTCTGTTTTATTTGGATTTGAACTTTGGGTTTAATGAAAATACAGTCAAGCTGAGCTTGAACTAAATTATCTCAAATATTTTATCGAGTTGAGTTTCAAGCATGAGAAAAAGAAGCTTGATTAAGTTTGAACCAAATTCAAGCTCGAATCATTGCTTTTGTTAGATGAACTTTAGTTGATTGAGTTGGAGGAGTTACAGATTCAAGTTTGTGCAGGATCCTGGAACAGAACCGGCAAGGAGGATATGGACTTCAATTAATGTGGGAACGGAAATATACATTAGTCAGAAACCAGAAACTGCAGAGTGGACAGTGAGTGATTTTGATGTGCTGATTCCGGATGATGTGAATTCAGGCCACCGCTACTACTGATTTGATCCCCAACCACATTTTATACGATAAAGCATTGGTCTCGCTTTCATATTTATGCAAATCTAACTTTATGTCGCAATTATATTAAACTAGTTTATATGCCAGCATTGGCTGTATTCGCTATTTAATCAATTCTTTTGATATCATCATTCTAATAAACATGCTCGAAATTTTATTTTCTATTGCTGAAGAACACGACCCCTCTCTCTCTCGCATCAGATGCATAATAGTTCAGATGATGTATGATTATCCCTATGGTCCGATCAGTTCACCCGTTGGTTAGACTAGAGTTTGAGTTCTTTTCACGGTTTAGAAGTGTGTGAAAATGTCGAGGAAACTTTGGTTGAAATGTTATTCAATCTTGTGAATGTGGAGGTCGAAAAGTACAAAAAAAAAATCTCAAATTTGATCATGTGAGTCGACTTATGGGTGTCATGAGCCGACCCATACATGTTTGACTTGGCTAGTTTAAAATCAGGAGCCATGAGTCAACCCCTGAAGTCACGACCCGACCCGTGGGTGCAGACATGCGTAAAACCTCGGGTTTTGACTTTCAAAACCGACCCTCAATTTAAATCACTCCCCACAATATCCATAACCCTTATTCATCATTTTACAACTTTTGTAGTGTGTGGACCTCTAAAACACTTCCCCTTTCATCACTTTTCATCATATCATCGAGAGAACACCGAAATCTGCCTCCATTGAGCCGCCTTCATTGAAGTTGTGATGTGGGGAGTTTTGAGGTAAATTCCCTCTCAAACATCTGAGATCGTTGTTGAATTATAAATTCTCATTTGACCTCATATGTGGGGGTGTTGAATTGATTTTTCATAGAAAACCTCAGAAAAGGGGAAAGCTTAATTCTTTCTTCTTGTACTCGAGTTTCTTTCAATCCCTTGTATTCTAGAGGTAAGTTCTGGAGTTCCTTGGATGATTTATATGTATTCAGGACGTGGGACTAGTGTTTTGAGTGTGAAAACAATGATTTTGCATATTATAGTGAAAAAACTTGGGAATGATGTGAACTAGAGAGATGTTGGTTCTAATTTTGTGTCTGAAGTGTTCTTACATATTCTGATGCCTTGCAATGTGTTCTGTGATGCGTCTTGATGATGTTTGAAGTTTGTAATGAATTAAATCAATATGAAAATTCACGCAGAATCGAAGTTAGGAAGTGTCAGATTCAAAAATTGTCATTGCCAGTCGACCCACACAGAGAATGAGTCAACTCATGTTTAATTTGTTCAACATAAGCCGACCATGGGACAATAAGGCGAGTCATGACCCCAAGTCGCCCGTGGTTTTTATGAGCCAACCCGTGATTCCAGAATGAGTAAAAACTTAAATTGTTTTTACTATTTTGCTCCGTGTTTGATGTATGAGTCTAAGAAATGATTCCAAATGTGTGCATCTGTTTTCAGTTTGTATTGATCAGTGCGGTTGTTTGTTAAGTGGAGTCTAGGACTTGACAGCTTGTCATTCAGGTGAATAGTTACGCTATACTTGTGATAGAGTTGTAAAAATCAAACCAAAACCGGCGAACAGAACCGAAACCGGACCGGTCAAAATCTGTCAAAATCGAAACCGAAACGGGAATCGGCAGATTAAAACCGGACGGTTTTAGTTTAGATTTCGGTTTCACTCTTTTAAAAACCGTCGAACTGGCAGCTCGAACCGCCGGTTCAAAAGTTATTTTACTTTTTTTTTTTTATTTTTTCAACTCTATAAATACACCACTCATTTTTATCCAATTTACATTATTTCTTCTCTCTCAATCTCTTCTACACTCTCTCAAAAATTTATTTTCCTCTAAATTTTTCTTATTAATTATTTATATATTTTATTATTGTAATTACATTTTTTATATTTTTTAAAGTTATATTTTGCAATTAAATTTTTCAAATTCCCTCTAATTTTTTTTACTATAGTTTAATTTATTTATTTTTTTATTTTATTATATTTAATTAATATTTGTATATTTATTTTAGAGTAATAAAAAATTTTGTGGAAATAGAAATTTTGAAAATATTTAAGTTGAAAATATTAGAACTCAAGATAGTCAAATTCAACCAACTCTAACCCAAGGAGATGAGGAGGGAGAGAGATGAAGAGTTTCTAATTTTTTTATTTTGTTTAAAATTATATAATATAATTACTAGTAGAATAGTTAATATGTTTAAAAATTATAATTTTTTTTTGAAATACAATGTATTATTAGTATTATATTTAATTATTAAATATAAAAAAATTTATAAACCGAAAAAAATGACAAGATAAAATAGTGAATTAAAAATAATTTTTTTAAAAAAAAGAAAATCGAAACGAAAACGAACCGACGGTTAAACTGGTCAAAACCAATCAGAACCGGTCAAAATAGGAACCAAAATCAAACCGAATTGAAATCGAACCAAACCGTGAGAATCATGGTTTGATTCCGGTTCTCACATTTGACAAACCGGAGTAGGGTACACATTGGAAGAGATGAATAGTGTGTTTCAACTTTATCTCTTGAAAGCGTTGTTGGTGTTCTTGGTAAAACATTTGCTTTAAATGAAATAGACATAACAAA
Organism: Flueggea neowawraea; assembly: GCA_948243855.1. NCBI lineage: Eukaryota > Viridiplantae > Streptophyta > Magnoliopsida > Malpighiales > Phyllanthaceae > Flueggea > Flueggea neowawraea. Next base: position 22,277 of record CAODLS012160507.1, read on the forward strand.
AACACTAAACATATATGCGAGCACATAGTTAAGAAGTGTTGTGTTTGCTAAGTGAATAATTAACCCAATGATAAAATTAACAAAGAAAGAAGCTATGATTTTTTATAGTGGTTCAACTATAACTTGAACCTATGTTCACTATCAAAGTATTATCACTTAAGATTTACACTATTAGGTAAGTAGTCTTTAATGTCCATGCATGTCAAACCTAACTATCAAGGTTGATGATCTACACGGGTTAGTTGCCCGTATGAGATGAGTATCCAGCTGAGAGCATCTAACCCTGCGTTTAATGTCAGCGTGAATGATGCTCTTCCATCATAGTTTGATGCGCTTTACTCTGGTGAAGCACATCAAGCAAGTGCGGTTCATTGTCTTAAAATGTGTATTTTTTATGGGTTTTGTATTTTCTAGTTTTTTTTCTTTTTCTTTCTTTTCTTATTTTATCGTTAACTCTTCTGTTTTTTTTCTTATTTATTACATTAGCCATTGTTATTTTTTTTTCTCTCCAACAGCAATTGTTGTATAAATTATTTTTAAATGAATTTTACCACACTGTAAATAGACATTCTTTTTTTTTCATACTCAACGCTTAATCTTCCTAAAATTTTTAACGCAAATTCTGTGTTATTTATGTAATTTTCTATTATGCATAATTTATTTTTATTTGGTTAATTCAAATCTCTTATCATTGATAAATATATTGTTTTAATTTAAATATTAACTGATCTACCATTTTTTTAAATATTATTTTTAAAAATTCAATTAAATAATTTTTATGATAGATATATTTTAAATATTATTTTTAACTCAAATATTTATGTGAAATACATATATTTATTATTTTATTGTAAATAAATTAAATAATGAGTGAAGTGATTGTGAGTCACATAATAAAATATAATAAGAGGTTAGTCATTAGGGATAGATAATATAATGAGTAAAAGATGAATTAATTGTTGATTTGAGAAATACATTAACCTCTTGAAGACGTTAGAGTCCTAAATGTGTCCTTCACTTTTTTTAAAGTGAAAAAGGATAATTGTAATAGTGTCTCATGGGTAAGTGTAGTGTAATTGATAAGCTTTCGAAAAATCGTCTTCCTTATTTTTTTGATAAATGGAACTTTTAAAAAGAACTCATTTTTATTGGTGTTTACTTCACTAACATTTTGAGAAAGTTGAACAAGTCTCCAATGTAACTTCTTTGTTTTTAAAACAACGAACCATTTCAGTTTCAATTAAAATTCATTGTTAGGACAAATTTCCCCTAATAAACATGGTATAGTCCAAAATGTGTTGTGGGTTTGGATTTTCTGTTCTTTTAGTGTTTTGGGTGAAATATGAGTGAAATTGAGTAATAGATGTATTGGGTAAGTGATTAAAGGAAGGAATTTGGTAAAAGGAAGTGGAAAAAAAAAGGTGGATTTGAGAGGAGAGTGAGTTAAGGTTTAGCTAGACAGAAAAAGAGAGGAGAGAAATGAAGAAGAAAGGCAAGTGGGGTTTTAAAAACTCCAAATCCCAATGGTCAACATGCGTCGTGAGCATGTCGATGCACATCAACCAGGCTAAGGTAAAGAGGACGCACATTTAGACAGTTTGGACATGCGTTGCCTACGGTTGCTTCCAAACGCGTGCTATGAGACATAGATCGAGCTCCTACGATGTGATGATACTTCCTACACTTGAGACTCCATAACTAGGGAGAATTTTGACGTTGTGCAAGCCAAAAAATTGATAAAAAACCACGAGGCATTACGCGATGCGAAAATTCGCCGTTAAGCGAAGAACGAATTTAATGCGAGGTGATATCACAAGCAAAAGAGTCCACAATCTGGGTAAAAGAGTTAATTAGTGGGGAATGAAGACGAAAAACGAATTCTAAAGCAAACGGTTCACGGATCTATTTGCGGACTGTGAGAGAGGCAGAGAGAAAAAAGCCACGGTAAACGAAATAACGAGAGAGAGCGATAGAGAACAAACAATAGTAAAGGAATGACGAAGAGACCGAGATAGGAGACGTAGGCGGCGGAAGAGATGAAAGATGGTGGCTGAGGTAAAAGGAAACCAAGTAAGGAGAGCGTTGAAGAGAGAGAAACGGTTAGACAAGAGGAGAAAGAGAAGAGGGAGGATAGGGGTGAGGAGAGAGGAATATATGAGAGTAAAGAAGAGAGGAAGAGAGAGATACGATGAGAGAGAAAACAAAAAGAGAGAAAAAAAGTCAGAAAATGAGACGAGAAATTGACTTTTATTTAATTGAATCTGGCATTTCTGAGATTAAGTTTTGAAAATGTGGCATTTGCGAAAAAAATGTTTGAGTGTGATTATATTTATAAAATTTAAAAACATGTGATACTATTTGTCAAATTCGATATTTTAATTATGACACTCTGCATAATTAACTCAAATTGATGTGCCCATCTCTCCTACGGGAATTTTATCCCGACTATAATGGTCCCTAAAAGATAGGAGCATCAATCCTTTCTATTAAGGATGGGCATAGGTCGGGCCCGGACCGGGCCATGCCCTAAAACTTCAGGCCGGTTGACCTGGCCGGGGCAGGCCAGGTCGACTGGACTGAAGGTCTGACCCAAGTCTGCCCATCCAAAAAGGCAGGCCGACACGAGCCTATTTAAAAAAGTATTAAAATTCTTTATTTTTTTATCAAAATACAATTTATTATATAAATTATATTTTAATAAATACTAAATAACTCTATATTATTTTTTCTAATTTATAGCACATAATACATCAAATTAAAATACTATATATTATATATATATATATAATATAAAAAATATATAATATATATAACAGGGCTGAGCCTCACCAAAAGCCCAAGTCTGACTCTATTTTTTAAAAAATATAGGCAGGTCAGCCGGGCCGGTGTGGGCTTCAAAAAGTGGCCCAAGTCCATCCTTTTTTCGGACCAAGTCCGACCAACCCACCTGGCTTAGCCAAAGTGCTCATCCCTACTCTCTATAAGTTTGGGAATAAATTTGGCTGAGATTTTGGACTCGTGTAGATTGAGATGGGAATGACTTGGTGGCAAAGTTTGTTTCCTATGCTAAGCCAAATTCTTGTTCTCCCAACTGAAAGTTTCACGAGTTAAAAAGACTTATACTGCCTGAACGCTTCTAGTTCTGCAATAACTCTTTCAATGTGTGAAAATTTTGAAGCCATATAGAAATCCGAGGCATTTCTGATTATGAAACTTTTAAAGAAATATAGTACCTCTTTTAATGGGATTTTTTGCTATGGCATGCACGTTTTCCACATTCTCTTGACTTGAATTATGGACTAATTACACAAATATATTATTCAAATTACATCATAAAATCACAACTCTCGGTACACAAAATTGGTTTTCAAACTATGACTCTTGGTCATGAAGAATTAATTTTGTACGCTCCAATAAGTAGAGGTCTTCTTCCCTTACGCTAAGGAGTGAACAATTAAAAAAAGGCTAATTAAATAATTATACCCATAAAAAATCACAATTACAAGTATAGGTTCGCTGGAAATAATTTTCCAGCGGGAAAGGCAAATTAAATCTTGTACGTTCGCGATGTAACTTTGACATCTTATTCCCATAAAACATGCTTTGACATCTTATTTTTATAAAATATGGATCAACTATTTTTCTTAATACATAATAATACGTGTTCTTCAAATAAATGTCATTTTTATTGCTGTCCACCCTCCACATATATATTGTTTTTTCTTTCTTTTTCTGGATTACTTTTCTTTCTTTTGTTTTTAATTGGGACCAATGATACTTTTTCACTTACATAACTGTGCTGAAATATTATGTATATTTTTTTCAAAAATAATTTAACAATATATTAATTTCATCCAAAAAATATAAAAAATAAGATATATTAGATTAAAAAGAAAAAAAAAACAATGTTCATATTTAAAAAAAATTGAAACAAAATATTTGACAAAAAAATCAATAATTCAATTAAATTTTTCTTACTATAAAATTTTAGGAATAACTTTTTATTTTAAAATTTGTTGATATATTTTATTTTGATCAACAACAGAGTGACATCTATGATTTTAATTTTTCCCTCTCCACTTTATTTTATCTCAATTCTTTTTGTAATTTAAAACTAAATTTATAATTAATTTTTGAAGGAGAAAATAAATGATCAAATGTGTTAAACCAAATAAACAAATAAGTAACGTAAAATGACTGCACACACAAAAATCAAGTGTTCCTTGGTCCTGAGAAATTAAATTTTGTACGCTTAAGCAAGTGAAGTTCTTCTTCCCTTATCAATCCATATGGCTCACTTGACTACTTTCTCCTTTTATAATCCACATGTTGCTTTTTCCTACACCAAGTATTTGTGAGAATCAACCACTAACCAATTAAAGTAAATTAAACAAAAATATCAACAAGAAAATAACCCAAAATCAAGCAAAAAAATTATTAACTAACTAAAGTAAATTAAGCAAAAAAACGCAACTAGAAAATAACCCAAAATCAAGTGAAAAAAATCACCAACCAAATAAAGCAAAAAAATAAACCAAAAAAAACCCAAAATCAACCAAAAAATAATCACTAACCAACTATAGCAAATTATGCAAAAAATCACTAACCAACTAAAGAAAATTAAGAAAAAAATAAATCAAAAAATAACCACTAATAAAATAAAGCAAATTAAGCAAGAAATCAACCAGAAAAAATCCGAAATCAACTGAAAAATAATCACTAACCAACTAAAACAAATAAAGCAAAAACATAAACCACAAAACAACCCCGAATCAATTGAAAAATAAGCAAAAAATAAACAAAAAAAAAACATGAAATCAACAAAAAATAACCACTAACCAACTAAAATAATAAGCAAAACATCAACAAAAAATAACCCGAAATCAACCAAAAACAACACTAGCCAACTCAAGCAAAATAAGCAAAACATCAACCGGAAACACAATCTGAAATCAACCAAAAAACCACTAACCAACAAAAGCAAATTAAGCAAAAATTCAACCAAAAACAACCTAAAATCAACTAAAAACAATCACAAACCAACTAAAGCAAATTAAACAAAACAACAACAACAAAAAAATAACTACTAATCAACTAAAGAAAAATAAGCAAACATCAACTAAAAAAAACACTAACCAACTAAAACAAAATAAGCAAAACATCAACTAGAAACACAATCTGAAATCAATCGAATAACCACTAACCAACTAAAATAAAATAACGATAACATCAACAAAAACATCTGAAATCAATCGAAACACAACCACTAACTAACTAAAGAAAATTAAGAAAAACATTAGTTAAAAAACAACCAGAAATCAATTGAAAAATACCCAAACAAAACATCAACCGGAAATCAACCGAAAAACAAACACTAACCAACTAAAGCAAATTAAGTAGAAAAAACCCAGCGATCAACCGTAAAATAACCACTAACCAACTAAAGCAAATTAAAATTTACAACTAATGTAATAAACAACCAAACAAAAATGTCAAATACAATAAATTGATTTCATTCGAAAATTTATTTTATAATATTTTAAAGTATTTTTCTAAGTAATAATTGAAAATAAATTATATCGGAATATTTTCAAATTCATACACTCACTTTTGAATTTTTAAAATATTCTCATGATTTATTTCGAGACAGATTAATTATAAATGATTTTTCAATCACATTTGAATAATAATTCAAATATATTACATATGTTATGAAACAAATATTCTGAGCAGTTCTTACATTTATTATGACTTTTTTGAATTCTCCAAAAAAAAATTTAGAAATTTTTGACCTTTGGAGGTATTTATTAAAAATTATTTTCTCCTCATATATTGAAAAAAATCATAATAAATACTAAAATTTGCAGAAAAAAATTATTCATAAATAAAATATGTAAAATAATTAAGGTCCATAAATACTAAGAAAATCAAACAAGTTAAGAGGATATAATACCTTACAAATAGGTTTGGTAGCATTTTTAGTGTTAATTTCAGAACTATCAAAACGAAACCTATGTTTAGAACCGCTATTGAGAGAAAACTTAAAAAATCAATACAAAACCAAGCCCTAGGTTTAGAAACAAAATTGAATTTAAATTTGAAAAAAGGCAATGAAACGCTGAAATAAAAGCAAGTATAGCAAAATATTAAAAAAATTAAGAGCATAACCTTCGAAGATATCAAATGGCGTAACAAACGCTCAAAAGCCAAGCAATCTCGACGTTCTTCACTCTTGGTTGGTATGCAAAGAAACTTGTACTTTGGAGGGGAAAGACAATAGCAGAGTACAAATGTCATGACTCAAAGTCGGGCTGTGACCGACGTACTAGGTGAGCTGTCTGTGGAAGCCCAACACATCTCGCATAAACCTCAGAGATCAGACATTCTACCAAAATTATTCAAATAAAATAATTATTAAGCCAGATATAAAGTATAAAACATTTTATACCGAAATATTTATATAATAAGTTATACAAAACAAAATCATAATATCAGTAACATATGAAACCAAAAGACAAAACATAGCCCAACAACCCAATAACGACTTGGTGTAGAGCTCTAAAAAAAATAAAAAGAGCCTAAATCAAAAGGGTACTCACTATCAAGCAGAGTGTCTCACTAGGTAACAAGTGCCGAATGGTCGCCGAATGCCAAAATGAAAACCTGTGAATATAAGATAAAGGAGAATAGACAAGAAACAGAGAAAAAATGGTAAGAATCCCTAGTGAGAAAACGACACTCTAGATCGGCTCCGGGTCTCACAAAAACTATTTTGAAAATATTTCAAAAAATCGCATACATATATAAGTGTATATACGTATACACGTTAATACTGAATAATAGTTCAAAAATCGTTTCTCAAAAACGTTCTCACGTAAAGCAAACGACAGACACAAACATACATAATATATACACTATAATATGTATCAAACGGATATGGGACCAGAAACAAACATATAAGTGTCTAATAAGAGTGAACTCTGCCACTAATTTAAACGTAATCAGAAACATAGTACATGCGTTTGGCCGGACACACGGTTATCAATAACCCTGGTAACTGGGCCTTGACTGCGCATTGGTATACCAAAGACTACGTTTTACCCTACGTAGTACATGTGCCCCATTTATATATATATACCCAGCTTGAAGGAATCCAGACGACTTACAACACGCCATTCACACACAAACGCCCAATCGTTCTCCTTACTTGTCTTAAGAATTTTCTTTCAATTTTTAACCAATTTCCACTTAATTAATCAACTATAATCATTTCAAAATTTTATTAATCACCCAATTAATATTTAAAACACAAAAATGAATTTTTTTAACACAAATAAAAATATTTTAATTATTTTCCAAATTAATAGGAAAAATTGCCAAAAATTATTGGAAAACTTTATCAAAAATAAATTCATGAAAAAATTATCAATAAAAATAAATCCAAAAAATACAAGATATTACAACAGATGACAAAAGGAAACCCTAGGTTTAGAAACAAATCGAATTGAATTAAAAAAAAAAAAGATGAAACACTGAAATAAAAAGCGATTATAATAGAAGATTCAAATTTAATCAACAAGTTTATATTACTTAGATTTTTGGTTGATTTTATGTTGTTTTAAGTTTTCAAAAGACCAAGAAATACAATATATATATATATATATATATATATATATAAACAATAAAAAATAAACTAAAAAAATTATTGTAGAAAAGATATTTATTGAACTTAAGAAAGATAATCAACCAGTTTATTTCACTTTGATTTTTAGTTGATTTGATGTCTTTCTCCCTCTCCAACACAAATTCATCGGCCTCCATAAGAGAAGAAGATATTTTCTCATTTTGCTTTTTGTCTTGTGATTCGTCTGGTGGCATCTAATTTACAAGTACATACCACGATTAAAAACGCTGTGTTTTGCCTTCTTGGTCTATTTAATACCCTCACCCGACCTTGCTTCGTCATTTACTCCTTCCAACATCCACATTTACTCTCCAATCCGTCCGTCTTTCTCTTCCATTGCCTACCTTTAATTCTTTAAGGTAAGATCTATCTTTTTCCATTATTGTTTCTTTCATTTTCTCTTTGAATGCATCGTGTTGTTGAGCATTTTGGGGAGTAGTGGCTAGAACTAGGGTTTCAAATTTGGAGTTGTTCTTGGTGTTTCTAATGGAAATGAGTGTTAGGGTTGATGAAATCGGTCTAAGGGAGTCTAGAAACACCTAGATTAAGTCTGAAATCATGAGAATCGAAGGTGTTTATAAATGGGTATGAACCAATTCGGGTTTGAGTGATTTCGAGTTGCATTGTTGTATTGGTGTATAGAATAATATTTTGGAAGTTGTATAGGCTTAATGTGGGTGATTGGTAGCGTTTTTAATCGGTTGAATCGTGTTTGGAGATTTTTTGGAGTTTTCTGGGAAGGGAATCACTCGAGTAATACATGAACTTACTTGATAATTTAGCTATAAAACCGAACCGAACTATATACACCCCTAATTTGTGGTTAGAGTCACTTAAAATAAGGGATGAAATTTTGAGAATTATTATGACGGCTGAAATCTCTCTTTTGATTGGACAAGAACCATGCAAGGGCTTATTGAGAGGTACACGAGGTGCACCCGAGGAACTCTGAGTGACCAGATCAAAGACACTGATACTCAAGTATGTCCTTCTGTGTCAGTTATTTATTTATTTATTTATTTTTCTTTTTTTTTTTTCATGGTGATATGCCCTTTTTCCCCTTACTATATCTAATGGGACAATATTATTCTTTCGAAATAGTATTATGAAAAGAAGATCATATCTCTATCGTTTTTTTATTAGTGCTTTTAGTAGCATCTAATTCTGCATATATGCGACAACACAAATGATACGCACTGCAACAATTACAAACTCTTGAGCCTTCTCTTCACTTAGATACCTGATTTATCGGTAAATAGTTATGATACTGTTATTTTATTTTCTTTTTCAAACTATTTTTGGTTGTTCTTTTAAAACATTTAAGAAATGAAATACCTGGCTATAAATGTGAAGTTCCTCCACCTCAAATTGGGAAAACGATCATTCATCGGCTCAAGTTAATTTATTAGATCAACAGTCTTATTTTGAACTCATATTCCCAAATTTTAGATAACTCCGTGAGAACTTTTATCCAATCACCACTTTGGTGGCTGGCTTTAACGTAATTTTCTTGATGACTTGTAAAAAAATGTATTAAAGGATAAAGTTTGCATATATTATGTTGATAAATAAATCTTATCTATTATCATCTACCTCTATTTTGATGAGGAAATAAATAAATTAGTCCGTTTAACTTTCTCAACCTTTTTTGATAATCAAACCTCGTCTTTTTGGTTCTACCCACAAAAGTTGAATGGGCAATCGTGAAGTCAAGTAGTACAATTGGTCTCCAAAAAAGAAATCCCATGAAATGACTTCCTCAACCTGAATCTGTTTCAGGTTCTCAAGCACCTTGTGCTTGTGACTTCTTTTTAGGCTTTATTTGATTTAACTTGTCAAAAAATATTTTTTTGAAAAGTTATTATCTGATAAGTGTATATCAATTGTATTTGGTTAAAAAAATAACTTCTTGAAAAATTTAATATTTTATATTTGGTTGGCAATCACACTTTCCGAAAAGTTCATTACAAATGTTTATAATACCCTTGTTATCAAACTCTATAAAAATAATAATAGAAAATAAATTTAAATTAATAATATGAGAAAAGCTAAAGAAAAATTATTTATTTTTATTACATAAAATATTTCTCCCATGAGAATTAAAATTATAGTTAATAGTTCATACAATTCTATAATGAAGACTAATTTTTTTTAAAATTTGACTAAAATTTAATAATTTTTTTATATATAATACATTTTGAAAATCTTAAAAATATAAAATGTTTTTTGTAACTTCTTTAAAAATTGATCTATATAAAATAATCAAAAAATTATTTGTGAAATGATTTATAAATTTTAGAAATAAATAGAAATTTGTAAATAAATAGTATTTTGATGATATATTTGTAATTATGCATTGTTAACTACTAAGAAAGTTGGACTTCCTGATCATCTTCAGTAAGTTACTTTCCGAGATTAAGAAAAAATCACACAGTTAATTTTTTGAGAAGTTCAAATTCTTTTATTTAATAAAGCAAAGAAAGTTCTGAACTTCTCAGGAAATTATAATTCTCTCACCCATTTATCCCCACTAAGCAAACCCTTAGTTTTTATTACAAAATTCCTAGGAAATATTCAGGTACTATCATTTTAAAAAAATGCTATTATTCATATTTCAAATATAGAATCTTCAATAAAATATAATTAACATTAGTTATTTCTCATGAAGGCCGATGGCACCCGATTACTGTTTAGTAGGTTGCTTTAGGTTATTTTGACGGACATTTTCTTGAATTTTTGTAAAACAATAATCTGAAAATTCTTTGGAATGTACATTTCTTTTGTGCGGTTTCACTACTGGAAGCTACTTAATATGCCTTAAATTTGATTGTGCTATGAATCGTTGGGGTCAAACATTGAATAATATCTAAACAAAAAATAATTAATAGAGAAAAGAGAATACAACACTATTTTTTTAATATGGTTTGATTTCTCAATAGCTATACGTCTATGACTCTACTAATATAAAGATTATAAGTTTTGAATGGACAACATTATTAAAACCTTTTCACTCTTACAAACTGAAAATTCAAGTAATACTCATTGTAATTAACTGACTTTAGGATTGTGCATACCCCTTGCCCATCCTGTATGTAAGCGATATTTGATTCACATCTTCATCTCATTTTTAACCAATGCGGGGTTTTTGAGTAATCCTAACTTGAATAATCGGTGCAAAAAATCTAATATTCACCACTACTTGATCTTTATCGGAGATATAAATAGTTAGATCATAAATATTATATTTACTATAATGATAAATATAATTTTTATAAATCTTAGTAACTATAATCATGTGTTTATTTTTATTTATAAGAGTCTAAAAATAAAGGTTTGTCCCATGTAATTGTTGGTTGAGTGAGTCGAGATGAATGAATAAAGTATTCTCCTCCTGTGAATGTAGGAACTTCGACCAAACCACGTAAATCTCTTCTTATGTTCTCCTTCCTTTTCTATCATTCTATCTTATTATTTGGTATGGTATCAGAACTATATCGTGGCTTTGTGTCTTCGTTTCTCATCTCAAGCTCTACTGCTGCTTCGCCACCTAATCAATAGCCGCATGTCTATCTGGTCATGCTTCTTTGCTTGCCATTTATCTCTCTCTATCTCTCTGTCTAAGGGCTAAATATACAATTATACCCAAAAAATACGCCAAGGTGTCTTAGTTTTTGTTCCTGCCTTTGAAATATAAATTTACAAAAACATATTATTGAAAAAATCGTATTTGCAAAAATATAGGCTAATACTCATTTTGTTTCAATTGGTATTCATTTGGTTTTTATTTTTTCAAATTATAAACTAGTGTTCTTTTATTTTATTTTTTGGTTTTGATTCGGTTTTCAATTAGGTTTCTATTTTTGTTTCAATGTTTATTTTTTCGCATGAACTTTCTCTCTTTTGATTATGTATCTACAAGTTTTCTTATATTTAAAATAATACAGATTATTTTTTATTTTTTTGGATTTTATTTAATCTTGTTTCAATTTATTTGTTATATTTTTTTTTTCATTTTGTTTTATTTTTTTAAGAAATAAAATCTCCCTCACTTATTTTTTGTGCATGGACATCTTCATTATTTTGTTTGTATCAATTTTTTTATTCGATTTTAAATTTTCTTTTTAACTGTTCTCGTCCTTTTAAATTCATTATTTTAATTTTAATTTTTTAAAGTAAATCCAATTAAAAAACTAAGCAAATAAAATAAAAAAATAAACAAAATAAACTCTTTAAAAAATAAGATAGAAAAAACAAACAAAAAAAACCAAATGAAAAATATGACAACGTTAAATGAATATGAAAAATAAACTTAATAGAAAATAATTAAATTTTCAAAGACTTGTAAGTAAATCTGTTTTTTTTTTCACTAGAAAAATTAAAAAAACAAAAGATAATATGTCAGAAAATAGAAGAAGGAAAACGTATAAAATTTGAAGCAACTGATCTGGTATACTAGGTTATATTTAATCATTCACGAAGGTTCCATAGACCCATCATTCATTACTGCTTCAAGCTTATATCCAATTTTAACACATGAGATCAAGAATATCACACAACCTAAGGTTATATTTAGTTTAGAAAATAGTTTTTTATTATTTTTTTTAAATATTGAAAATATTTTCTAATCAATTTTTTTTCAATAATTTTTTTTCATTTTCCCATCTCTATTTTTTAATTTTCTAAAAAATAATAGAAAATTTTCTTAACTAAACAGCCCATAAGTTTCTGCTTTTCAAATACCAAGAATGGTACCATCAGCTATTGTCTCGACTCCATTCCAACAAAATCAAGATGGATTACTCCGAGACCAACTCAGTCATGGATGTAATGTCTTCGGACAAGTCCTTTATCATAAGATTCGTCTCTGTCGGGGTCCACAATCCCTTGTCAATCTCAAATTACTCTTCAGGCAGTCCTGTTTCTGATGTGCTTTTTGTTGTGTTAATTGGTATATTTTTGTTAAAATTTTAGATTAGAAAAGGAAAGAAAAAAAAAAGTTAATGCAAGAAACATTTTTACTTTGACCCATGTTCATATTGCGAGATAGTATTATAATCATCTATAAGAGCCAATAAATATATAATTATTTAGTGAGTGAGTCGTGAGTCGAGATGTGAACAATCAATAAAGTGTCCTTCCTTCCATAGATATAACTACTCTTACCAAACCATGTAAATCTCTTATTGCATTCTTTTTTACTTTTTATCTCTCTATTTAATTATTTGATAATCTTAATCTTTCTATGCATGTTTCTATATATATCATAATTGGTTTTTTATAAATTTTATGTAGTCTTTAGTGGCTACAAACAAAAAGGATATTTCAAGTACACGACCTAAAAGTATTGTTGCTTTTTCTTTATGTTTATTTTTATTAATGCATGGAAAGTCGATATCAGGATGCCAAGGAGGAGATTAAAATGTTAAAGCAAGAGATTGAAATACTCCAAAAGGGACTCAGGTATTATAAACTTTTTTTTTCCATTTCTATTAAAAAAAAATACATTCCTTCTATAAGTAGTGAAAATGATGATGAGTTAAATTAAATACTCAAAAGGTTTCCTCAAAAACTTATATATGTACGCAAATATTATACTATAAACTAGTATAATACTCCTGCATTACATAAGTCTGTTTCTCTAATCGTTTTGACATGACTCTTATTCAAACTTGACTTTAAATATTTCGTTGGGCTTTATTCTTAAAAAACATAAAATAACCGATCCTGTGTAATTTTATGTCATCCTCTACCACTAAAAATCTCTATGAACGGTCCTCCCATCCGCTTCAATTCAAAAAGGCCAACACCTACAACTTTTTCATACAATGTAAAAAAACAGTCAAAAGGTAAAATATACAAACGAAATCAGAACATGTGAAGGCAACTGGAAAACAGAAACAAATTGAAATAATTAACATAAGTTGGAATTTATTTTGAAAATTATTTCAAATTTTTTGTTAAGTTTTGCTCGATACATTCAATTAATTAATTAAAAAATATGAGGATATGTATTTAATAGATTCTTGATTTGTTGAAAAAAGAATAAAGATATAAATTTTGATTATTCAGAAAAAAATCAAGAGATGCTTGATAAATTATAAGCGATAGCGTGGAAGTTTTCTAATTGTGGGTTTACAATCTTTTTTCTTTGCAAATGCTTGAAAACAATAGATAGTTTTCGAATACTTTTATGCCTTTTCTTAATTTAGCCATTTAGATGTTAACAAAAATAATAAATAACTTGAGCCGAGCTTTTGCCTACTTACAGGTACATGATGGGAGGGGGCACTCCAGCAATGACTTTGGATGAATTGCTAATGCTTGAAAAACATCTCGAAGTATGGATTTATCAGATTCGATCAACAAAGGTATGAAAAGAATAAACATAAAGTTTGCTTTTAAAATGAGATGAGGAATAATGTCAAAGCAAATCATTTCTTTCATATTACTCTCTTTTTGCCATAATTTTGACAAATAAATTATTGGATCGCAGATGGAGATTATGTATAAAGAGATCCATCTGTTGAGGAATAAGGTTAATCCTAAACGATATTTTATTTTATAGCTATACTAATTAATAGGAGTTTTAAACGAAATATTGGATCATTCATGTTTACACTCAAATTCGAAATTACAATCTAAGACAACAAAAACATATCTAATTTGCAGATTGGTGCAATGCATAATGAAAAAGTGTTGAAATATGCATTTTATAGTAACTAGTCTTTTGTGTATGTGTGTTGTATATTATTGACGTCTTTTATCTATGATTTAATTATTTTTAATATAAATATATACCTTTAAATTTTAGTGATCAATTTTTATTGTATAAAATAAGGAAAATAAAATAAAATTATATAATAAAAAACTTAATCAAATATGCTTAATTTTTTTATAAGTCGAATATGCTTTTAAATACGTTACATATATTGATATTTTTCACGACCATTCCCGGGACCGCGACTGGCATACGAGGCAAACCGTCTATGGAAGCCCGGCCCATCTCGCACAAGCCTCAGAGAACAGAAACCACCCAAATTCATATTATTAATCGGCTTATTTACCGTATTAAAAATTTTAGCAGGGATACGTTTTTCAAAAAAAAATATTCCCGAATATATGATTACAATATAATTGTAATAACAAAATATTAAATAAATAGTTTAAGAAAAACAGTTAAACATTAGTTTAACAAATGCAAATCCATAACTCACTACCCAGTGTGGAGTAACTAACATAACCCAATTCGGCCCCAACAATAGGGCACTCACTGAGCGCGGAAGAACCAAACGTCCTCTATCAACTACCTAAAAAGTGAAGTAGAACAAAGACAAGAAAAATAAAAGGATAAGCTTCCTTAGTGAGCGGATAACACAAAAGAGCGGCACAGACTCCTCAAAAGGGTTTTGAAAACATTTTCGAAAACTGCCACATGCATGTATATATCCAAATAATATTGTATATATATATATACCCGTATGTATAAATAGATTGTTTCAAAAATCCACTTTACAATTCTTTTGCATACAGAGCAAACAACAGATAATTACTGAAATTTATTAGATGAAGAAATTAAATAACATATTTAATTTCTCAAATCCAAAATAGCCAAAGTGTTTTCGTTCAAATACTTTCCAAAATATTTC
>CAODLS012160621.1:0-11342 GCA_948243855.1 Flueggea neowawraea
AGTGCTAGTACACTCCACCAATCCAAGCAAGTTCGTTCGTGTGGATACCATTGGTCACGTTCGCGCAAAGGCAACATGGTTGAAAGGGTTTCAAGTTTATATTAAAAGCTACATCAACAATTCATTCGTTCATACAATCGAGCTTTGGTTTTTCAAGGTAAAACCCTAACCCTAATCGTTTATGTTGATGTGCATGGATCCTTGGTGGAATTCTAGGATATTTTTTTTGTTATTTCCTCTGCGTTATCCTTTATATGAATGCCATATTTAGTTACAAATTCCAACAGCAAAGGCCCATAAGAGTCGAATGGCCTCCAACCTTGCAACCGGTGCAAAAGTCTCCTCATAGTCAAGTCTTTCTTATTGATTGAATCCTTGAGCTACTAGTCTCGACTTGTTTTTCACAGGTTTTCCATTCTCATCATACTTGATTTTGTCCACCTACTTGGCTCCAATTACTTTTTTTCCTTTTGGTAAAGGAACCAATTCCCATAAATTTTTATCTCTTGAGCTCATTGAGTTCTGCTTGCATAGTTTGGACCTAAGATTTGTCCTTAAGTGCTTCCTTTTTATTATTTGGCTTAACAATTGGGATGTATGCATAGTTGCTTTGGTATTCATTCAAAGCTCTCCATGTTTTTATTCCATCTTTTATCTTCCCTGTAACTAGGTCTTTTGGATGATCCTTCACATTTGTCCAATCCCTGGGAAGTGAATTTTGTTCTTCTTCAACTCTTTTTTCTTCCTTATTGTTGTTGATTTGTCCTTCATTCAAGCTCAACTCCTTTATGCCTTTGTGAATTGCTTGATCTCCATTCTTCTTCTCAAGTCCACCTACATCATCATCAAAAACTACCTTTCTCAGTGTTGACATCACATTATCAAATTTAACATGAATAGACTCTTCAACAACATTTGTTCTGGTACCATAAACTCTATAATCTTTACTATTAGTAGAGTAACTTAAGAAAATTCCTACATCAGATTTTGCATCAAACTTACCTAGATTATCCTTGCCATTATTTAAAATAAATCTTTGCAACCAAAGGGGTGAAAGCAAGAAATATTAGTTTTTTTACCTTTCCAAATCTTATAGGTGGTCTTTAATTGATTTCTTCTCAAGTGCACCCTATTGATAATGTAGCATGAGGTATTCATGGCTTTGACCCAAAAATATTTGGGGAGATCATACTCACTTAACACGGTTCTACACATCTCCACAATGTTCTATTATTTCTTTCCACTACACCATTTTGTTGTGGTGTTCTTCATACCGAAAAGTTGTGCTCCATGCCATATTTGTCACACAAGTACTAGAATGGTTTGCATTAAAACTCTTCTTCATGGTCTGTTCTAATTGCAATGATGGATTTGTTCTTCTCATTTTAGACCAATATACATCACTTAGCAAACTCATTAGAGGCATCACTTTTATTGGCAGGAAATCTAATCCCAAGTAAATCGAGAAAAGTCATCAACAATCACAAGAGTAAACAATTTACCACTTAAGATAACATGTCTAGATGGATGATGTACTATGTTTTTGGTCTACTTGGTTGAGTTGAGAGTAGAAAAATGAACACAAGTGATTTAGAGTGGTTCAGCTAATTCTCGATGCCAACATCCACTACCTAAGTTCCCAACTTAGGATTTTCCAATTCACTACGCGAAGATTGATTCCAGATCAATCCAATAAGGCCTTAGAATAAGTTTGATTGCTACTCACACCTCCAAAGCTAACACAAATTTGATTCTCGGTTCACACCTCTAAGGCCAACCCAAGGTTGATTTCACTCTAGGCTCACACCTCTAAAGCCCTCAGAATGTTGTTTTCTATAGACTAACAACAAACCTGACACTAACTCAAAGTGGTTACATAACTATTACAAGGATTACAAATGAGTATCAAAGTAGTGAGATTTTGGTGTAATTGAATGAAGCAAGAATACCCATAAACAAGACTAATTTTATGGACCAAATGTAGAATTGTTATAGCAAGGAGTTAGGATTTAGCCATTGGAATAGTGTAGAGACCCGTTGGAGTCATTAAGCATTTTTTATGTTGACAGCTTCCAGTGGTCGACTATCCAAGTCACTAGTCGACTACTTCACCGGTCGACTACCCAACTCACATATCTGTTAAATGATCGTTGTACATCACGTAGATGTCATTTCTGGTCAATTTGAGCAATCATGATCTTCACCGATCGACTCATAGTTTTCACCAGCCGACTCTTGATCTCACTAATCGACTCATAGTCTCACCAGTCAACTACCAGCCTATCTTGTTGGTTTTGTTTTTCTGCCTTTTTTTGTAATCATCAAATTATTAAACAATAACAGTCTTCACTCTTTCTATTATTACGAACATAAAAATTTATTCTTCTTATTATTTCTCTCCCCGTTTTGACATAAATTAAAAATATTAAACATTACAAGATTAAGCTACCACTATTAAAAACAATTTATGCATAAGAAAAAAAAAATCCTTTTTCTCCCCTTTGTAAAATAATTTGTGCATCAATTAAAAGACATCTATTCTCCCCGTATTCTTTTCAAACTTATGTCCAATCAAAATAATTTCGCAAATCATCAAATTTTTCAAAAACTCATTCAAGTATTAACAATCAACAAGCATTGCATCAAAATGAAAAGATTGAGGGTTTTAGAGTACCTAATGTGCCGAAAGACACAAGTATGCCGGTGGATTGCCATTATCACTAGATGAAGAACTATCATCTTGTCTCTTATCTTCTCTTCTTTTTCATCTTCTTTTCAAGTGTTTTCTTCTTGTTTCTTCCTTTTGACTCCATTGCATCCTTCTTCTTCTTCTTCTGCATCAAGTTTTTATATTTCTTGAATTTCTTAGAGCAGAACTTCTTCTCTTCATCAACACTACTTGAGTCCTCATCACTTCCTCTTATTGAAGATGAGTGCAAGTGTTTAAGGCCAATCCATGCTTGGGTCTTCCACTTCTTGACCTTAGTACAATCTCATAATTGATGAGTGAACCAACTAAAGCACTAAACTCCAATGAGTTCATATCTTTTGACTCCATTATGGCCGTGACACTATTGCATCCCATTCCCTTGGCAAGGATATCAATATTTTCTTCACTTTATCACTATTAGTGATTGGTTTTCCATGTGATGCAACACCGTTGGTGATTTCAGAAAATCCATTATTCATTGAGAACAACTCATAATCATGTAACAACATATTGATCTTTGTTTCTTTGACTTGAGTTCTGCCTTCATGAGCAAATTCTAGAATCTCCTAAATTTCATTGGCATGATCACAAGAGAAAATTCAATTGTACTCTTCTTGACTCAAAGCACAATACAATAGTTGAGTGGTTTTGGCATTTAGACTAATAGATTTCCAATCTTCATCTTTGAAGTATTTATACTTATTAGGTGTGCCATCATCACTCTTGGGAATTTTAGAGCAAGAAAAATTATCTTCCAAAGCCCTATATCATGTGATTAAATTAATATAAACATTTTTTGCTTCCATGAAATAAAATTAGAGCCATCAAATAAACGAGGAATGTATAGAGAAACACTGGGAACACATGGGTAAGGAGGACCGAAATCCATCTCTTTGATGCGGTTCTTTACTCCAAGGATGTTAAGCCTTCTTGAATGGACACCACTCTAATACCACTTGTTAGACTATGTTTTCAGTCTACTTGGTTGAGTTGAGAGAGAGTTGAGAGTAGAAAAGTGAACACAGTCAATTTAGAGTGGTTCACCCATTTCTTGATGCCTACGTGCACTACTTAATTCACTATACAAACATTGATTTCGGCTCAATCCAACAAGGCCTTACAACAATGTTGATTGCAGCTCACATCTCCGAAGCTAGCACAAAGTTGATTCCTGACTCACACCTCTAAGACTAACCCAAGGTTGATTTCTCTCTAGGCTCACACCTCTAAAGCCATTAGAATAATTTTTTATATAGGCTAACAACAAATCTGACACTAACTCAAAGTGTTTAGAAAACTCTTACAAGGTTTACAAATGATTATCAAAGTAGTGGGATTTTGGTGTAAGTGAATGAAGCAAGAATACCCACAAACAAAGCTAAGTTTTTGCAATAGATGTAGAATATTTATAGGAAGGAGTTAGGTGCTAGTTTATGTCCTTCAAGCCTCTATGTATAGTGTTTGAGACACTATTGGAGTTGATTTAGCCGTTGGAATAGTGTAGAGACACGTTGGAGTCATGAAGCATTTTTTATGTTGACAACTTCCACTGGTCGACTACCCAAGTTACTAGTACACTACTGGCTTTAGATTCACCTCTTTGTTCTTCGTTAGTCGACTACCCACTTCACCGGTTGACTACCCAACTCCCATATCTGTTATATGATCGTTGTACATCACATATATGTAATTTCAAGTCAATTTGAGTAATCATGATCTTCATTAGTCGACTAATGGTTTTCACCAGTCAACTCATGGTTTCACCAGTTGACTTACTGTCTCACCAGTCTACTACCAACCTACTCGACTACTCATGGTCTGGAACATCTTCAAACAAATTATTCATGCATTTATCGACTTTTAAACATCATGAACTTGATCTTGTTCATCTCTAATGTTTTTCTCATCATCAAAATCAATTTAGGACTTGTAAAATAATCCAACAATGGACCCATCAAATCCATATGCACAAGTTCTGAGACTCTAGATGTAGAAACTTCTTTCTTTGGATTAAAAGAACTTCTAGTCTGTTTTCACTTAAAGCATGGTTCACACAAATGCTCTTTTGTAAATCTCAATTTTGGCAAACTTATAACAATATCATTTTTTGAGAGTTTTGAAATCAAAGGAAATGGTGCATGACCTAGTCTCCTATGCCACAAATATGCATTTTCATCCTAAGACATTAAACACTTTTCATTAAAAGAGGATGCATCGTGCAAATTCACAATAAAAATGTTTCAATGCCTTAAATCAATGAATGCGCTTTTGTCGTCTTTCAAAATTGTACAATGATATTGCTCAAACTTCAAATCATAATCCACGTCACAAAGTTGAGCAACACTTCACAAATTATGTTGTAAACCATCAACTAATAACACATTATCAATGGTGGGTAAATGTTCCTTACCCACTTTACCAAAGTCAATGATCTTACCTTTATTGTTGTCTCCAAAGGTCGCATGGCCTTGATTCTTGAAAGTGAGTTCCACAAACAAACTTTTGTCTCCACTCATGTGTGTTGAACATCCACTATCAATATACCACATGCTTGAAGAAACTTTACTCTTGGTTTGCACCTACAAAATCAATTTTGTTTCTTTTTAATGGTACCCAAGCTTGTTTGGGTCCTTGTGTGTTAGTCACATGAACCAAGTTAGGAAGAATGTTTCCTTTATGAATCCACATATTCTTGAATTTGATGGTTCTTCTCAAACTAGTACAAGAATGAACACTATGGTCAATCTTTAAAGATCTAGCACAAATAGGCACACCAAGTGTGATTGCGAAACTACTATCATTTGAAAGCTTGGTCATCAATGACGACTCTTTTTGAAAAGATTCACAATGAAGACCATTTTTGGATAAACAAAATCTTTGCAATTAAAAAAACTTTTAAAATTTTTCTTGTCTAGGGAAACTCATTTTTCAATCTATCAATCTCATCATACAATTTTTTTTGTTCAAGCAAACATGGAGAATGATCAATGAGGGTGTTTTCAAACTCATTAACACATTTTGATAGAGCCTCATTCTCAATTTCTAAAACCTTGGTTTTCTTTTTTAATGTTTTATTGAGACTAAACAAGTCTTCAAAGTTTTCATTCAACTCATCAAAAGCATTCATCAATTCATCATAATTAGGAGCACTTACCTCATTTTCGTCTTCATCACTTGAGTAGGAGCTTTATGCCATGAGGGCAAGATCTCTCCCCTTGCCAATGGATTCATCATCTTCATCATCACTCCAAGTGGAAACATAACTTTCTTTTTCTTGTATCTATCAAAGGATGATTTTGATGATGAGCTTTTGCAATCCTTTGCATAATGGCCGATTCTTCAACAATTGTAGCAAGTTTCATCACCCCTCCTTTTGTAGTTAGAAGATTTTCTAAAATCCTCTCTTATACCCTTCTTCATTTCCCTTTTTCTTCTCTACATAATAGATTTGAATTTTCTAATATTCTTTGCATAAAGGGCCAACTCCTCATCTTCTTCCTCACTCTCGTCATCCTTTTCATCAATTGCTTCCTTGTAAGAAGCACTTGCTTTCAGAGCTACACTACTTTCTCTTGGTTTTGGGCAACCTCATCTAGTTTTCAAGATTATCTCATAGTTGATGAAAGACCTAACCAATGCATTGAAATCCAATGTGTTGAGATCCTTGGATTCAATGGTTTACGTAACTTGTGAGTCCCATTCTTATGGAAGTGATCTTAAAATTTTCTTGACCTTCTAACTATCTTCCATATGTCTTCCACGAGAGGCCAAACCATTCATAATTTTAGCAAATCGATCAAGCATAGAAGTGATCGATTCTCTTTCCTTAATGTTAAATAACTCATAATTATGAAGAAGCATATTAATCTTGGTCTCTTTCACTTGTGTGGTACCTTCATGTGTAACTTCAAGTCTTTACCACATCAATTTGGAACTCTTGCAAAATAAGACTCCATTGGTCTCCTCCATAATGAGAGCACAAAATATGAGTTGCATGGCATTGTCATTGATTTGGTCATGCTTCCAATCTTCATCATCATAATCAATCCCTTTTTTGGTAGTCCTATTCTCATCTATAACAACCCTTTGGTCGTTCCACAATCACCTTCCAATATTCAATGTTTTATCTCTTGATGTAGGCCATCTTTCAATTCTTCCATATAGCATAATTTGCATCACTGAATCTTGGTGGTAGCCAAACCTTCTTTAGAGTAGTTGGGATTCAAGTTCAAAATCATCCAGGATCTTTACTCTTCGGTGATGAAATTGTCACAAACAAGAGCTTAGGCTCTATACCAATTGAAAGAACGATTTACCACACTAGAAGAGAGTTGAATAGTGTGGGTAGTACGAGTTTGAATCTTTTCAAGTTTGAGCACACAAAAAAAATCAAAAGAGTAGAGAACACAAGGAATTTTAGAGTGGTGCAGCCTAACAATTGTCTACATCTACTACCTAACTATCACCACTTAGGATTTCCACTAACTTAAACCTTTGGTTACAACTTGCAGTTTCTAGCTAAATATATTGATTTTTGAGGTTATAGGATGTTTGAGGGGTTGATTTTATGTTTGAAATGTTGTTTGGGTTGTTGATGGTGTTTTGGAAGTTATGTAAGTGTGTTGAATTTAGTGGCATTCAGCTGAAGTAGAAGAAAACATTTGGTGGAAAAGACAACCATGAAATGTGTGTTTTGAATTTGAATCACACGTCTCGTGTGTGATGTCGAGCTACACATCGTTTTTGCTCATTTGTCATAAGTGGATAAGGGCTATCGTTCGCATGTGTGCTGGGCTAGAGTGTGATCAGTTATGTAATCGGTTATGTGGGTTGATGATGGATATGAAGCATGTGATTTAAGTTAGTTTTTTTTGGGTGATATGTTGTAGGTCCTGTGTATGCCACGGTTGGATTTTTTATTTATTTATTAGAATGCTTATGGGTTGATGATTGTGGAGATAATGGATTCCGGTGCATGTGAGATTTAAGGTAGGAACTTTAAATAGAAGAAGAGTTTTGTGATGGCTTGATGTTAGATTTAGGATTAACAGAGTTGCAAGAGTTAAGAATATTTATAACTAGTCATGATTCCTTGGACGGTTGCACATATTTTGGGCATAAAAATCAAATGTAAATTTTGGAGAAACTTAGGATCTATTTTGTAAACATGTTTAAGTTGGAGAATTAATTTGTAATTATTCCATAAATTGAAAATTTTGTTGGTAATTCAGTATTAGCTGGGTAATCAATTTGTAATTTTTCGTAGTGTCCAATTTTCGAGTCGAGAGCAATAGACCTTCGATCGAAATAGGTTTTTCGACACTACAAGAGCATTTCCATCTGCATATCCATTGTATACATTTAATACTACCACAGTTTTGGTGCCATATTTTTTGACAATCTTTGATATATCTGTTTTTAGCTTCGTTTCCCTCCTAGCACGACAAGTCCCCGGCTAGTGGCGCTTGATTTGGATTGTCAGCTAGGACATCCAGGTGAGTGGATAGCAACTTCAGACACATAGGTTGTGTCTCAAATTCTATATTTTGTTTTCGAAGTGTTGTCTTTAATTATATTGAAATTGGACTAATATAAGGATTAGTTAATTTAATAATCAGATTGGGTGGTTAAATAATCAGTTCTCTATTTTGAAATTGACATATGCGTACTATATATCCTTTTTTGTTTTTGATGTCGATTGCATGCCTTTGATTTCATACTATATTAGTATGGTTTTATATTATGGAACACCTATGCTACGGGTACGTAGCCTTTGGTATACCAATGCATTGAGAAGGCCCAACTACCAGGGATGTCGGTAGCCATGTGTCCCGGCCCGGCACATGATTTGATATTGATTGGTGGCAGAGTCCACGTAATATATTAGGTGTTGGCATAGACCACATCACCACTGAGTTAGTACTAGATGCATACCACTACTTAGTCCCATATTACTGCACACCACTGCTTAGTCCCATATTACGTATACTCTGGTTTTTTACTCTAATATGATATTTAATGTTTCGCCTTCGTGCTTATTATTTGCTTTGGTTGCAAATGTTTTTGAAATGATTTTTGAAACAGTATTATGTGTATAGTGTGTATATATGTATATATTTAATTATACTTGAGTGTGATATTTTTAAACTATTTTTAAAACAGTCTTTGTGAGACACGTATGAGGCGTTCTAGAGTGTTATCCCTTACTAGGTCTAACCACATTTGTTTTCTGTCTACCATTGATTCATATCTTCCAAGTACACAGATTTTGGCTTCGGCAACCGCACCGCATCTTGATTACCAGTGAGGCGTTTTTGGTTAGTGATTCCCATTTGCTCGGGCTCCTTTATTTTGATACTGTAGGGTTACTGCCATGGTTTTGTATTTTGATACTTTCTTTGATTTTGTTATACATATATTTTATATGTCTTCTATATATATATATGATAAACTCGATTTATTGATATATGTTTTGGTTAACAAATGTTTTAATAAATGTTTTAAATGATTAAAGGAAAAGTATCTCTGCATCTTTGAGGCTTGTATGAGATGGGTCGGGCTCCCATAGACAGTTTGTCTCGTACGTCAGTGATGGTCCAGAAACTGGTCGTGACATAAAATTTCACACATAAATATAATTATATAAATTTAACATTATGGTAACTTGATATACTTGGCTAACTAAGGAGTTCTCCTCAACTTTTGTCAAAGTGGATTATTCTCTTATTGACACTTGACTTTTTATTTCTCTTTCAAGTAACTTTTAATTGTTAATGAATATTCCTCAATCCTCTATACATTATATTCAATTACTTTAAAGATTGTCTTAGTGACTAATGAGTCTTCTTTAATAATCTAAATGTTACAAAGAATGAATAATCACTGTTGAAGGAAGACCAAACATTTGACTTTTTTTATCGAAATATTATATTTAAATAGCCGAAAATAGTGGACTTAAAATACAAAAAAGAGATAAAAAAAGAACGATATAGTCTCTCTTGCCTCACATGCTCTTCCGAGAATTTTATATTCAAATCTTAACTTATCAACCACCATTATTGATGTCAACTTCAACTCTATTGAATAAGAAATTTACACTTATTTAACTCATTTTGGTGGAGATTTCATTCCTTTGGAAGTTTTTTTGAGCTATTTGTCTTTTTCTGAATTCAAGTGTGTGTTTTGTTTGAAGCAAAATTGTAATTTATTCATGTAATTTGGAAAAGTCTAATTTTTTAGTTTCACATTTATTTTTGTATCTAAAATTGAGAATAAAAAATAAATTTTAGAGTTTTAAATTGAGTGATTTAAGATAGGGTTGACAATTTCTGACACGTTTATGACACGATAACATGATTACGGTGTACACGATACGAATGACACGAAATTAATTTTTTAATGTTTATGTTATGTATAATGAATGTATAATGATGTGCGATAATTAAATGACATGACACAATTATGACACGACTAACACGAATTGTCACCCCTAATTTAAGACAAATGATGAAAAATAAAAAGATAGTGACTTTTAATTTTACAATTGATCTCTTTAATTGTTCGATGATAATTAATTATTTAATACCATTACTGATTTAACCACAAATATTTGCTTAACATTTAAACTCACAACAAATTTAAATCTTACTCTATTTTTTTCTTAAATTTACGTTGAAGTTTTAATTTGAAGTTTTAAAGAGAAAATTGTAATTTTCTGTACATAGTAAGGGAACTATGCTAGTTACTCTAATGGTAACAGATTTATATAAATACTAGTTTTCTTAGAATTTTGATTTCATTAAAAGTTTGTTTTCTAATTTTTATTTAATTTTTTGAATAAAACATTCTTTTTGTGTCTTTTTCTTATTTTGATTTCTTATTTTTGACAAAAAAGTTTATAAATAAATTAAAATATTTCAAAAACTGCACAAAAGCACACATCCGTCATAAATAATTAATGAGTTATTAGAATTTTTTTAAAAATTAAGCTTGTAAAGAAATGGCACTTCATATGCAATTAATATTGTAATATGTATTGAACTCAATGTCCCGGATTGCATTTAACAGCATAACATTTATATGGGCATTAATTGAAATATTTTCTTACTCCCTTCTTTTCATCATAAGGGTTTTTTTAAGAAAAATTATTTTTGTCAAATTAAGTGACCTCTTATAAAATCAAGAAGCACCTGAACATAACTTTCTAAATATATCCTAATAGTTAATGACTTACAATATATATTTTATATTTTCCTTGAATCATTCATAGTGCTTTATCATTTTGTTAATGTGTGCGTTCAACCTTAAAAAGCACTTAGTGTGAAATGGAGAGAGTAATTGCTTAAAGCAAACTCATCAAATATTGATAAACAAAAAAATTATTATTTAGCCATTAAAATTATGAAGAATGTGTTTTGTCTAAAAAAAAGGTGTTAGTTTTGTGTCCTAGCCCAATCATGTAAACATTGTTATTTCGGTTTATTTAATAATAAAGAGGCATTTCATTTCTATGAAATATCATTTGTTTTATGAAGATAAAACTCCATGAATAGTTTATTCTTTCTTTATGTCATCAAGTACGTGACTTGATAGTAAAACCACAGAGATAAAATGAATACTATTCTAAATGTCC
>CAODLS012160737.1:0-12426 GCA_948243855.1 Flueggea neowawraea
TGGACTTACAATTGTTAAACAAATGTTTAACGGTTTTATTTAAATTATTTATTTATTATTTTGTTATTACGAATATATTTTAATTATATATTCAAGAATATTATTTTGAAAAATATATCTCTGCTAAATTGTTTAATACAGTAAATAAGCCGATTAAAATATGAATTTGGGTAGTTTTCTGTTCTCCTAGAGATATGTTTTACCACCCTTAAATTTCTATCTAAAACTCTACCAAATTTAGGACTTATTTAGGAAGGTAGAGTATAAACTATATTTGGTAGATTTTGTATGATAGATGATGAATGAATAATAAAAAAAATAAAAATATGATACGTTTTTTATAAAATTAATTATATAAAATATATTATATATTTTAAAAAATATGTTATATGATATGATTGTCAAACCAGTCATTAAAAATTAAGCATTGAAGTTCAGTCAGGGGAATGTTTAATGATGAAGCATCCTTACACTTGGTTGATGGAAATCGATGGAGACCAAGGCTACTCGAGGACCTTCTACATGTCATTAGTGGGAGTAGTGATAATAAGTGGTACTTAGTGAATTTTCAAAGCTAAATTCAAAGATCTCTTTTGTTAGGTCATGCTTGACGAGGGATTTCATTTTCCTAAACAACATTCAATCTGTACTTCTGTACTTAACATCTGATTAAGACATCCACTTGATTGTGTAAACTTCACATGGTTTGCACTTGTGTCATCATAATTTTATCATTACGAAAGAAACTCTTTTTTTTTTATAAATTGTGTATTTTTTTTAAATGAGTTGGTCTAACTAACAAAAGGTATAATAATTGATTCGAGTTATTAACCTCAATATACAGCAAAAATGAACAGCAAGGACATAATCGAATGTGTGCCGGTCTCGCAAGCAAATCATGATCGTGTTTGAGTGTTCGACTAGTTTACAGTCTATCAGTGCAGGACTCAATGGGAAAGAAGAAGATGAAATCCTCTCCTTTTGCCATTAAGGCTGCCGGCCTCTCTCTCTCTCTCTGCCTAGAGAGGTTTTCTTTTTCTATATGTTGGTATAAAGTCTGTATGTTGATCAACCCTGCCTAAGGTTTTATTGGCACTATTTATACTAGTGCATCTTGGGTGATCCTAAACAGATAAGAGCACATTCTTCGAACCTCTCTCAATTGAGCTTACCAATTGATCTCGGTTTACACCTTCACTAACTGGATTCGATTCACCCGTCATGGGCGGACCGATTTTTTCCAACATTTTTCATAAAACTTTTGTCAACAATATTCTCTCAAAAAACAGCTTCGGCTATTTCTTGTCTTGCAAATTTCCCAAGCAATCACTTGCCAAAGTGTAACCATGAAAAATTGCAGAAGATTATAAAAGAAACTTGATTTTGATCATAATCGATCTTAATAGTTGTTATTTTAATTTAAGTGAATAAGTTTTTAGAAAATTAATCGCTTGAGAGTATATATGCATATTTTTTTAATCATATTGTTATTTTCTCAAATAAGCTCGATATAATTATGAGACTTAAAATAGTAGATTTACCTCATATTTAGTTCTTAGTGGAACAAAATAAAAAAAATAAAAATAACACACGATAAAAGAATATAATATTAATGTAATCAAATGAATATGATATTTTAGAGCCAAGGGGCATTTGAAGGTGGTTTAATTTAGTACAATGGAAGAGATAAGTCTAGAACTAATGATAACACTAACATACTCGATCAAACAAAATGCTTAATTTAATCACTATTACCTTTACTAAACTTAAACGTGGTTTATGTCCAACGCCTTCTAATTTTGAAGTCATTATGAAATTAGAGAACTTACTGATCACACTGAGATTTTTCTTTTTTTGTGTGAATGAGGATCTTAATTATGTTATTAATTAAATATCCAATATGGTAGTGTGCATCAACTTTGTGTTACTTGGTATCAATTTCATAAATGCCTGTTGTATATTGAATTTCAGAGACCTCTAATAATTTGATATTTCTTTTTTATGCGCTAGTTCTATCTGATCGAGAAGTTGACATATATGCTTAAGAATAAGCTTCTCAATTATCATTATGCTTGTATGCTTGTTTATTTTTTATCATGAACCATGTCTTTTAACAATCATAGATCCACTCGATCAAAATATTATTCACTTTAAACTCATTATTAAACATTGACACTTTAATAGATAAAGGTGTTTATAAGCAATTTTTTCATATCAAATTTTAAACATTGTGAAAACCATGACACATCAATTTTTCTTTAACCATGTGGTGTCTAGGCCATGTTGGTTGTATGATTATTCATGCTCATCCAAGTAATTTCCACTTCAAAAGATATCGAAGTTGATCCAATAATTTTGAGTGAATATTGAACATCCCATTAATTTTGAGGGAATATTAAAGATGTTGGAATCACTTCCCAGAAATTGCTCAACAAAGAAACAAACTGCAATAGCCATGGTTCATATTTCGAATCTCGGAAGTGAAAATAGCATCCACCCTGATTCCTCAAGGGTTCAGAAGTAATAAAATCACAATCAAGCACTCAAAAAGAACGACGAAAAAAAAACAAGTGAAAAAGAAATTAAGGAACGTAGACTGGTCCAAAACAGAAAACCCCTTCACGTCATATCCCACCTTCCCTATACATTACCATCCTTAAAAACAAACCCCAATATAGTTCTCTACCCTTTGTACCGTAAAATCGGAAAGTGAAGTTCAAGCATTGCCAGGGCCTAGATATAAATGCTCTTGCTAATGTTTTCCCCTTGATCCAAACTTTCAGCTTATCCTTCATCGGAAGGCGAACACAATATCCGAGGCACTCAAAACCAATGTCCCCTTACATGATGTGAGTTAGGCATAATCTACTCTCTTAAGGAGCAAAAGGTTAATGAAAGTCATGAGAACCACCTGAGAGCTTAGGCTGGAAACAATGTTAGTCATGGCAATCAAAACCGGCTTGCTCTTAACATATCCAGACTAGAAAACTGTTTAACAGGCAGTTCCCTGTAAACTACCGGGCCTACCAGTCGCAGTTATGGGGGTGGCTTGGGGGAAAGCGTGATGAATCATCATATTGTTATTCTTCAGAGCATCGGCCGATGATGTGCTGCCTTTCACAGTTTGCTCTAAAAGGCGAACAAGGGACATGAATATTTCCATCCTTGTTACATCCATGTTTGCCTGCATGTGAAAATTTATATGACAAATGTGTCAGCCTGCTTGCATATGCAAAGGTAGAGCTTATACAAAACTCAATGTACAACGTGAAAACGCGAGGAAAACAGGCCTACACTTACGAGCCAGACAAAAGCATTGTAGTTCACACATGCTGGCTACCATGCATAAATCTTAAGCATTGACTTTTCACTCATTCGAATAATTCCATTTCCTAATCATTCAAACAAAAAATGAGACAAAAGAAGCCAAACAGACCACTTAGAAAAATAAAAATGTCTACCATTTGAATATCATAGTCACAATTTAATTCTTTTTTTCACATTTTAGCCACAAAGACATGGGAGAATGCTAGACTAAAGTTTTTCTTTGAATTATTTGCACTAACTGACAATGCAGAGTTCCTTGACCAAAACAGCCATCCTTTTTATATTTATTTTCGAAAAGGAAAAGAGATTCAACCAAGCTACACATAAAGCAGATTTTCTTGATTTCATAGTGTTTGCTAGAAAGAAATTATCAAACTGAAACATGACTACATTTCAATAAACAATCTGTAGTGAGCACCAGTAAACAAAGGCTTACAGTTTACATATGCTACTCACTTCAGGAAAAAAGGACAAAACCAGCTCATATGGTCATTGTCAAAAAGGAGTCACGGAAATTTGTACTGTCCAAATAGTGGACTAGGAATATGAAGAACTTATAAATCTTCACCAGCATTTTGATTATGCACACTATCAGTAATCTCAGTTCTGTAAGATGCATGCCTAGCTAGGCAAGATATTTGGTGTGCCATGGGCAAAACCATAAACCACTCTCATCTTATCTAGCAATACTTAGCACAAAACCTTTTCTTATTACTTCGGATATTTCTTTTT
This sequence comes from Flueggea neowawraea, assembly GCA_948243855.1. Lineage (NCBI taxonomy): Eukaryota > Viridiplantae > Streptophyta > Magnoliopsida > Malpighiales > Phyllanthaceae > Flueggea > Flueggea neowawraea. The sequence goes on from CAODLS012160737.1 coordinate 4,060, forward strand.
TAGGGTAAATCGCACATAAGAAGCTGTTAGAATAATTAAAGAAAAATCTGGAGTACAACCCATATATTCCTAACCAGGCCCTTATTTCATAGGTAAGTAGATGGATTACAATAAAGCTACTAGCCTCTAACTTAGAATGGAGAACCATAAGAATGATAATTGAGCGTAAATAATTACCTCAACGACAAAGCGTGCCCATATCTTGTCATTCCGAGCCTCCATCACCCCCTTCAAGATCGTCAATCCCAGTCGCCTAATCAAGTCGGCTATTTCTAGAAAGAAACCCCGTTCTTCACAAAGCATCTGTCACATGAAAAATAATACAAGAAAAACAAATAGATTACCTACAATGATCATAAAAACAAAACCAAAAGGTACCAGTCTTATAAGGTAAAAGTGCAAGTGAATGTATGCTACTACCTCCACAAACATCTGCCGTGGTTGATTCAGATCCTCAACAATAATGGGACACACCATAGTTTTTGAACCAACTTCAAATGCCCATGTTGCTCCTCCCGCAAAATTGTCCTTTAAAATCAGCCCACCATCCTTGTTAATAATCTGCATGTTCAAACAACAAAGAAATACACCATCTCAGACAACCTCATTCATCAAAATATTGATGCATAATAATTAATTGTGATTATTTTGTATTGCAATTTTATTTAACAGGAATTCATATACTGCAGCATGTTAATGCCGTCTTTTCCGTCATCATCCATAACAAATTCCATCAACTTCAAAGGTTGTAAATAAATGAAAACAGAGAAATCATAATCTATAAAACGAAAGCAAAAGTTAACATCTATACCTTAGAATCCCCGGTTTGCTTCAGCTTATCAGCATGTTTTGTCACACTTTGTAAGAAAAACATATGCTTGATGGTACGTTCAAGCAGAGCATCTATGCTACACTGTTAAATAAAAACAACAGATGAGAGAATGACATCAATTCTAAATAATAATAAACATTACACAAGGTAGAATAAAAGAAATTACTTTTGCGCCATTTGGTACTATTTCCCTCAACTCTTTCACGCGATCTTGGATCATCTGTCGATCTTTTGGTCTGGGTCTAGGGTTCTCTCCTTGTTTAAGCCTCTTTCTGTTTGGCTTGCTCACTTCATCATTTTTCTTAGAAAATGCAGTTGAAACACTACTATCCCGCTTTACATTTTGACCAATCCACCCACTCAACTGAGACCCATATATGGAAGTACTTTGAGAACAACTCCCCCTATCTTCCTTGATGCACCTAGATTTAAAAGAGCTAGATGCAATGTTCCCTGCTTTTTCCAGTGTCTTTGGAAGGCCAAATATATCCCTTTGCAATTGATCTGAGGTAGTGCACCCATAGGAAAGAGAAGCACTAGGCATGGAGGAGCAACTGACCTTTGACAATGTTGTTCGGCAAGAAGCATTATCGTCTGAGCTCTGCTTGGACACGGAATGAGATCTAGATACTACAGCATCTAAAAGATTATCAGCACTCATTGAAGAAAATAAATCACTAGCTGATACCCCATTATCAGCTGAATAAAAATCAGAACTTTCTTCTTGCATCTTCATAAAGGTTGACATATCTGTGTCTGTATGTTCTGACTTTGCATTTAGCGTAGTCACAGGCACGCTATTGCTATTTCCATTGAGTATTTTATTTTTGAAAACTTCACCAAAAATATCATACAGGTCATTCCCAGATGTAGGCTGAACACACGGATCATTATTCTTAGAAATTGCAGTAATTGTACTGTCACATCCCGTTGCCTGCTTCACACAATCACTAAACTGCTTGCCTACAGACACCTGAGCATCATGTTGGCTCAATGGTTTATGAAGTGTTTCAAACAACTCAACATCCATCTTTTCTTTCCTTTCAGTCGATTCATTAATGGTATGCTTCAGATCTTTTGAACGATATCTGCAACCAGAACACTCTGAAAGTATGCCATTAACAGTTAACTGATCCACTAAAGTGGATAAAGGAACATCCCCTGTCCTCAATGAACTAACATTTTGCTGTGGAACGCCAGCCAATTTAGCAGAAGAGGTGTTAATGTACATAGATTTACATTGATTTGAAAGGGCATTTGATTCACTTCCGAAGTTACCAAAGCCTTCATTATAATTAAGAATCAGACCTCCATTTGCCCTCATGTGTGGTGTAGCAAGATTATTTGGCACATCTTTGACACTATTAACATCATTCTGGGCAGCAGTACCTGACACAAGGTGTTGTTCCAACACTGTCAGAATTTCATTGTTGGCACTTGACTGACTGATAACAGGTCCAGGCCCTGAACTGTAGGAAGCAGTACGTTGGTTGGACCATGGATCAGGATTTGAGGTGATCGCTTTGGTACCAACAACTCCACTCTGTAGTTGGTCTCTAAATGATCTTTCTGCCTCCATTGTACAAGTAATTTTAGATTCACAGGGGACACCAAAATATTTAGAAGGTTTGGTCATAGTTGAGTCATGAAATGCAGTAGATGTCGGATTATCCCAACTCTGCCTAACTTGAGGAGAAGAAGGTTGACCGACAAATTTGGAAGTATTACATGAGATGCTTTGTTTGTTACAGACATTGCCCAATAAAGGAGAAGTGTTGGGCACCTTACAATTTCCAAATGAATGGGCAGAAATAGGCATTGCAAGAGAAACTTTCTCCACGTGACTGTCAGACATGAGAGCCCCAGGAACAAATCCTAGTTGCAGGATCAAACTCTTTACATTATCCACAAAACCCATATTCTCCATAATCTGAATCAGCAGAGGCAGCATAGAAATAAATAGAAGAAATAAATATAGCTGTTTGACAGAACTAGAAGTAAATCAAACATGGAACAGAAATTACAATTTTTAGTAGGATTGTGAAACTAGCTCTAAACTACGGAACAATAGATTTTCCAGGGCATGGATTGGAAGAATCACAATTTTATGTTAAATTTGTATTTGGACCAAGATTACTGTGTTAAGATTGAGTAACATATAATGTCACCAAATTTGTTGAAATAGCACATTGCAATCAGTAAAACATAGAAAATTTTGCATGTAGCAGAAAACAAGACTTACAGCCAAAGAAGAACCAAGTTGCACTACCCCATGGGGGGGAACAGGGATAACAGCAATTGTCTGCAAACAAAAAGGAGATAACTTTTTATGTAATGGCGAGTTAAAACTCAATAAATTAAAAAGATTACGGGAAAAGCTATCAAACCTGTATTCCTGCTGAAAATTGTTGATGTACCTCATTTAAAACCTGAAGGAAACACAAGAAAAATCACAACTTAGGACTTTTGCAGAAAGACATGCATACTATGATCAATCCTTCAACAAATTTGTATTGATCTAGGTCTTCAAAGGATGAAGCCTATGTAACATGAATAAGTAGGAGCTTTTAGATACCAGTATAAAAAAGAGAGAAAATTTCTAGTTACAAGATATTACAAGGCATTACATTATGTGAAGCCATACATTATGCGACCAAGTTTGAATATTTCGCTCTTTATACATGTAAAAGTATCAATTCAGCGACTTGAAAAAAGAAAAAAAAAACTTGCAGCACACCTCAGGTGGATGGGTATTTCCAGCATAATTGTTTGCAAGAATCCACTCATGGGTTCCCCTAAATGCAGCTCGTCCAACTATCCTGGAAAATAGTAAAAAGAGAAGCTTAATTATGTAGGGAGTAGGTACAGCATTGTCTTAACCCAAAATGATTATAAAAAAACGTATAAAAGAAAGGAGCTCGAGCTTACCCTTCTCCAACTATGATAATGTGATTATTCGTCATCATTTTGCTAACAAGCATCTGAACTCTATTCCCAGATTGAGCCCCGGTCTGCATCGATACCACACCAGAACCCCAGAAACCTTCTAACTCTCCAAAAGGAAATTCCGGCTTCTCAATTCTAGAAGTATGTGGAGGGACAGCGCAAGATGATGGTTCATGATGACACTCTTCCCAGATTAAAAACCTGCAAATAAAGCATATAGTAAGACAAAGATTACTCCATAGTATTAAACTTCATTACAGAAACTATCAAAACAAAAAATCCCCACATTCCATTCTGTTGCTGATACATCAGACAAAAAGAAAAGAACACTAAAACGTGAGCCCCTCCAGGCTCAAAAGTCTTAATCTTTCCCCATTTCCATTCCACTAAATTGTTTCAGAAACCAAACAGATAATACAAAACAAAACTTATCAGCAGAATGTTCAAAAACCGATAAAAATAGTAAGTTTCATCATTTTAGAAAACAAACATATAGAATCAAATAAAGCGGGACATATTCAGAATCAGTCGACTTCAACAACATAGTGAAAAAAAAAAAAAGTGGAATGCAGATACGGTGTTTGGTCAAACAAATACAAATCAACTTTTCTTTTCTACACAGAATCTTAAAGACAAAACAGAAAAGACCAAAACACATCCTTCCAAAATACCTAATGGAAATCAGATATTGATTACGAATCGCATAACAAGACAAATTTAAAACAATCAAACCTCAACATGTTAAAAAACTAACAAAAAAGTAAACTAATTTCCGATCCTACTTACTAGGCCACAAAGAAATTCCATTACAGAAACTGAAAATCAGACATCTGTGCACATATTTATTCAGGTATAATGTTTATCACTGTATTAATTTTCATATTAAAAAAAAGAAAAATAGAAAACAGACAGAAGACTAAAATCCATAGCTTTTTTTTCTTTTTGGAACAAAATCTACCTATTCTCCTTCCTTCATTTTCGTCCAGTTTCTCAGCAACCAAACAAACAAAAAAAAAAAGAAAAGGAAAATACAATTATAAGAAACCCAAAAAAAGCATTTTTTTCCTTGAGGTTTGAACCAAAATCTCTTGGTCTCTCCTCTTGATCTAATTTTTGTGAGAGGTCAATAATGAATAAAAATGTGTGGATTTTTTAAAAAAAAAATCATTTATTAGAAATCTAAAAGCAAAAACTTGATCCACGGTTCTTTTCGAAAGCTATTCAACTCGCAAATTCTCCCTCCATTTCCCCGCAACCAAACATAAGCAAGTAGAGAAAAAAACAACTTAAAAAAAACTGTTAAACTAAAATCCATGCCTATTTCCTTTCCTTTATTAAGCACAATGAAAAAAATAAAACAAAAAAAGTCATATAATATTTGAAAAACAAATTAAACTTTGAACAAGCGAGCTTCAAACTTGATAAGCAAAGCTCTAGTCCTCGTCCAGTCGGTACTAGAGCAGTATTCAGCATCAAGGATCGCTGATTCAATCCGAAGTGGAAAACTTACTTAGGATTTTGGCAGCCAGACATCCAAAACACAGCGTAAGACCATTGATTAACACCGCAAAGTGTCTTCAGAACTTCTCTCAACAACATCCCCATACTTCTCTTCTCACGCCTCTCAAAGCTTTTTTGTTTTTAGTTTTTTAAAACCTTTCTTTCTTTCTTCTTCGTTGCTTCTTCAGCTTCTTCTTCGTCTACAACAGCAACAACAACAAGCATGCAAAATATATGTTATGCGTGCGCCTGAACTGAACAGCTCAGTTCAAAAGCCTAACTTCCGCGACACGATCCTCTTCCTGCCTGCTTTGTTCTAAGTCAACCGCTTCTCTTGCGCTCCGGATCCAAGTTAACCGCCTCCACCGCCATCACTCTCCGGCAGCCCATAAGGAAATTTAAGATAAAATAAAAAGAAGAAATCAACGACGAAAACGCGAATTCTAAAGCAAGAACCAAACGGAGACTACTGGAATGACCGTCTAGATTATTCCACAAGCTTCGCTCCGCTCTTCAACACCGCCTTGATTTGCTCCATTTCAGCTCCACAGTTGGAATCGTACCGTCGGAAAATTGAAGAGCAATTAAAAACGTCGTCGTATGCCGGCTAAGTTCAGTTTAGTGTGTGTGAAAATGCTTTTGTTGTTTGTGCTTCTTTCTTTCTCAGTTTCTCCCTTCTCTCTCTCTCTGGTGGTGATGTGGGGGAAGACGGAAACTAAGATAAAGTGCGCCACATTAAAAACAAGGAGGAGGAGGAGGAGGAGGAGGGTCGGTCGGGGAAAACGGTCAGGATTTTTTGCATTAATTACGGTGGATGCCACTGGGGACAGTAGTGTGAGTACAGAGAGAGAGAGAGCGATTTGCAGCATGGGTGACGTCATACTATTTTTGTCTTTTTATGCAATTACGGTAATAGGTCTTATCTATTACTACATTATGTAAGTTTTATCCCTTTTTCATTTTGTAAAATTCATTTTGTATTTTTTTATAGTTAAAATTCATTTTAGTTAAAAATATGATTAGAATGAGAGTTTTTGCTTAAATTGAACAAATTTTGATAAAATTCCTACAGTGTGATACATTTTTAAAAAAAATAGATTTAATAAAATAAAATAAAAATATATCTCAAAAAAATATTCTTAATATCATATCAAGGTGTTTATTTGGATAAAGTTTTTTGTAAATTATGAAATCTATTTTTAAGAAAATGTGTCACTTTTTTTTACTTTTTTACTGTATATTTTTTTAATTTATTAATATCTACTCAATTTGTATAAAACAAATACCCTCGAATATTTTTTTATTAGAATATATCAATGACTATGATTCGTTTATAACATATTAATGGTTTGTTTGGGAAGGTAGAATGTTATTATTATAAAAAATAAAAAATTAAAATGATGAAAAGTAAAAGTAATAATACAAAATTTTATGGGAAAAATTTAACGTATTGGCTTCTTAATTTTCTTTCCAAACAATCCCATATTTTTTTATCAATTAAACAAATCCACATTCACACAAGCATGCAACACGAATTTAAATTATTATCTTGATTATTTAAATTATTAAAAAAATAAATATTACTTGCCAAATATCCAAATCGTTGTATTTAAAAAAATAATTTGTATTGATCATTGAGTAATATTAATAATTTCCAATTCATTCAAAAAAAAAAAAAGATAAACACTATATTGCAAACAGTATGAACGCCATACCATCTAAGCATGTGTTTGAAGTAGATTTAATAGAAGTTAATTATAGAAGTAGATTGTATAGTAAAAAAATAAAGAAATATAGTGTCTTTTTAAGAGTATCAATTTTATACAAAGTTAATTTACTCCAAATAAAAACCACCTAACAATTTCTATTTTTTTAACAAGACGTTATCTTGTAGTTTTATTTGTTACATAATTTTAGTAAAAAAATTAATCACATATATTTTATTTTTTTACTATAAATCTCATATTATTTAATGTATTATCCATAAATACATATATTTCCACATAAATTTATCAACTAGTTAAACTTAAAAGAGACTAGCAATGAAGAGAGAGTAAGAAAGTAAAGTAGAGAGATGATGAAATCTGAAATCCATTCAGATTTCAGATGTCAATTTCTGTCATTCAAACCTTCCTTATTTGACTATACTGTCAACAAAAAAAAACCTTCCTTATTTGACTATACTGGAATTTTTTGACAATCTAAACGATTTTATACGGTTGAGTTAGTAATTTTTCTTTAATTTATTACAGACATATAATGTAATATTTCGTCTGTTTCCAGCTAACTTCAGTAGTATTTTAACCAGCCCTGAATTATTTCGTTCGGATTATGATCCTAATCTATGATGTTTGAGGATGTTAATCATGTAAGGATGAATGATGTTAAGTCTTGGGATGGTCTGACGAGTGTTTGAGAGCAAAGAGAAATCAAGGCCACTGAAGAAAGGCTTCTTACACACATTATAAAGAATATAACGCACGTAAGGGTTACCTTACGTACGTAAGAAGCGGTCTTACGTACGTAAGGCACTGTTTTTGCAATGTACGTGTTTTTAACGATTGACGTACGTTTGCTGGGTTTTCATAATGATTCACGTACGTGAGATTAACAGTGACGTACATGAGGTCAGGATTTCAGTTCCAGAATGCATTTTTGACTCGTTAACGTACGTGACTTTGATTCTAACATACTTGAGGTCCTCATAACGTACTTTAACCTTATATTCACGTACGTGAGACTCCATTTTCTATATATATCAGAACCCCGACCATTCCGTCTGCCATTTGCATTTTTCACTTCCTCTCACCTTCAGATCGATTCTCTTACTTCCTTATTGCTTGCCCAGTGTTCCTAATCATCTTTGGAGGTAAGATTATCATTATTTTCTTGTTTTTGATTCCTCTTTCATGCTTTTGATTCATGGTTTTGCATTTGGACGAGTTGGGCTAGGGTTCCAATTATTGGATGATTTGTGATGTTATGATGTTAGAGGATGCTTGTATGGGTTAGATGGGACTTAGATGAACTTGTTTCAAGCCTTGAATGATGAGATTTGATGAGTTATTGTGTTGGCTAGGGTTAGGTTC
>CAODLS012160959.1:0-12622 GCA_948243855.1 Flueggea neowawraea
GGATTGTATATACTCGGAGTTGGGTTACAGAGCTGTTGTCATCAGTTTTCAGCACATTTCTGAGTTCTATGTTTCTAATTTTGTTAATTGCAGGGAAGCCAAGTACCTATCCCAAATGATAAAGATCAACCACCAGTCCCAAAAACACTGGCTGCTAAAACACAGAATGCAAGGCAAGTAAAGCATTCCAATTTATTTTTCAAAAGATGGTATCTAATCGAATAACTTAATAAGCCCCAAGAACACCGTAACAGAAAACTAATATAGAGTTTCATTAGTGGGTTTCCGCAAAGCCTTAAGTGACAAAAACACCTTGAATAGTAGAGATTTTTCCCTTGATTTTCCTAATCTACGCTGTGTGAATTAGATGAATAAAATCTTATTACTGATAAAAAGAACAATTTCCATCAATAGAAACAAACAATATAGTTCCTCATACTAATGTCCTAATCATCACAAAATCCTAACTAATACCGTTTGCTTTTTTGCAGCGCCAAACGCTCCCAATCAGGATTGCAGAGGTAAGAGCAAATCTCCCGATAGCATAATTACTAGTTCGAAACCTAAAATAAAGAGACTGAAACCGTCTTTGTGGAAGTTGAGGTTATTTGGAGCTTAAATTCTGGTAACTCACTTTCATTTATGGATGCATCACCGCGAGATGAAGAAACCAGAAGACATGCAATATATAGCATTAGCCTTTCAATTTTATTAATAAATTGTACACCAGAAGATATGTGCAATACCATTGACTCTTGAACAGCAGTTTTCTATGTAAAACTTCTGCTGATATTTTATTATTCCTGTATTCTGATTCTTCTTATGTCCCTTATGTGTCAACTATTTTAATCATCATGAAATTTAGATCCTCACATATACTTTGCAACACATGTTTAAGAAAAAATTGACTTCTTTACCAATCTGGTTTTTTATGATTCACATTAAACGTTTTGCATAAATCCAACAATGTGATAAATACTTCTTCTAAGCAAAAATATACGTGTTCTTAGTTAAGACATCTTAACTCAAGTCAATTATTGAAATATCCTTATTAGATTGCTAAATTATTCTTAAAAAGTATTTTAAAATGTAAACAGTCTAGTAATTTGCTTTGAGTTGAGACAAGAAAAGTTGTCTCAACTCAAGACACCAGGCATTGTTCTCTTCTTCTAATTCACCAAACAGTTGCTTTTGTCCTCACACATAATAGTTGAATGGCCTACGTAGAATCGTATTGTCTTCATTTGATTTATAAAAAAAATAATAATTTTGATAGATTAATATAATAAAAATATTATAAATAATGATGAATACTCAATAACTAATAAAATTTTGAGGGCATAAGGTTCATTTTATTTTTTCTGACGTATTTTCCATTTGATATATATACATTTTTTCCCGCTTGATATATATACATGTGTTCATTTTAATTTTAAGATTTTTGTTATTATGGTTATTGGTTTGGTTGAACAATTTAACTAAAATGATCAAACTATCAGATTAAACCAAATTTATTATTTAATCAAACTCAAAATGCAATACAAGCCTCTTTTCAATCACACTCTTCTCGTTAAATATATAATCTATTTTCATAAATTGAAGGCGAAAATCCTAACTCAAGTTTCTTATAGTTATGTTTTATTTTTGTAAAATTTTCACATTTTATATTTATTTTCGTGATATTTTTTTTCTTTTTTTTGTAGTTAAACTAAATATAATTGAAGGCATCCAATATCGAATAACAAAAATAATTAACAAATAATTAAACAAGTGATCGAGAGTCTGCCTTGATATGCGCAATGTTTTAAGGAATGAGTTATTGCTAATCACCACGGACTATGATCATAGAAACAACATGAACAGAGAATGTACCCACAGTCCAAGAACTACCACAAAGATCTATAGTAGGATAATCTACTGTGTAAAGAAGAAAAATCTCTTTTCTTTTCTTCTTGGAGGCCGATGGAAAAACTAGAGGGAGAGAGAGTTGTTTTATATGCTTTTTTTTGCAAACACTGTTTGATCTGTTTTTTATTAGGGTTTTGGTCAATTCTTATATACTGACAGAGATTTTGACTCTCATAAACTATACGAATGGGTTAACCAAACCTCATTTAGTGCTCAACCCAATTGGATACCCAACTAACTTAGGTTTGAGTTCCACCCATAACCCAACATAGCGAACCCATTTTTCTAACATATCTTACTTACACATGACGAGACATAAACATCATGGTAATAAAATGAATACACAAACTCGAGATCCAATCTGTCATATGATAAATGGGTCGTGCAATCAGTATATGATAAGAGCTATGACGTTGTACACTGGTTAAGGTTATACAAAAACTTTTGAAACTTGTTTCCTGCTCTTAAGGTTTTACACATAATCTTTTGCTTCTTTTTATGATATGCCTTACCCTAGTTAACTTTTCACAACCGCCACTTTCAAAACTTATTGATTTCCTGAAAACTTAATCAATGCTCATTATTATATTTCTCAAATAAACTATAACATGTTGAAGTATATTTCGGTCTTCTTAGTTAAGTTGTTGAGAGTTGAGAGAAGAAAAATTCAACACAAGTGATTTATAGTGGTTCGGCCAAACATGCCTACGTCCACTTCCTAAGCTCCTCACTTAGAATTTTCCTAATTTACTATACGATGACTGATTTCGGCTCAATCTAACAAAGCCTTACAACAAGGTTGATTGCAGATTACACCTTCATAGCCAACACAAGGTTTATTCTCGGCTCACACTTCTAAAGCCTACAACACACAAGGTTGATTTTGGCTCATACCCTTAAGGCCAACACAAGCTTGATTTCTCTATAGGCTCACACCTCTAAAGCCTTTACAATATTTTTTTCAAAGGCTCACAACAAATCTGACCCTCTCTCAAAGTGTTTACAAATGAGAAACAATGTGGTGGGATTTTGGTATAAAAGAATGAAGTAAACAAAACCCATAACAAAGACTATTATTGAACGCCAAATGAAGAATTGATATAGAAAGGAGCTGGGTGTTTATTTTTGTCCTTTAAGCCTCTATTTATAGTGTTTGAGACCATATTGAAGTTGATTGAGCAGTTGGAATAGCATAGAGACCCGTTGGAAATCAATTATGAAGCATTTTTGATGTGTCGGCCTTCACTAGTCAACTACCAGAGTCACCAGTCGACTACTAGCTTCAGATTCACTTCTATCCACTTGGTTAGTCAACTACCGAAGTTACATGTCCATTAAATGACCGCTGTTCTTGAAACATTGACTTGTAAATTATGGAAATGTCATTTCAAGTCAGATTTGAGCAATTTTGATCTTCATTAGTTGACCACCCAGTTCTGTTAGTTGACTACCCAACATTTTTGTCCCATCATTCGATTCTCATCTTCATTAGTCAACTACCCAGTATTGTGGATGCTTCTGTTTCTTCATTAGTCGACTACCTAATACTTGGAATATCTTCAATTGCTTTCTTTATGAATTAGTTGACTGCTAATCATCATGGGATGACTCTTAGACTTGAAAACATGATTTTCTTGACGTTTCTTGGTCTTCATTCATCTTGAATTAATTTTCTTTCCTAAATTCAACCTTACTAAGTTTTGTACATTAATCAAAACATAGAAGGAATCAAATGTTATAAACCATTAGTTCAACATAAAAGGCACCTAGCCAACTACAAAACTTTGAGAATGTGTTAAGAAAGTAGTCTTCCTCTCCTACACCACACCCATCATGAACCAATATGCCTACCTGGTGTTCCCGATCCAGTCGAATCATTCATAACCTTTAGCAACACACTAAAATATTTACAAAAAATTTATACTTTAGGTATGTGTTAAGAGTCCTAAAGGTAGATAGTGCAGTTCACTACAAGGTCTCACACCAAAGGAATTGAGATCTTCTGGTGTAACAAGATTTATAATCCTTATGGTCGTGTTTCACACATGATATGATCATGTGTTATGTTGTTCTTTGCTTTCTTGAAGGAGTGTATGCTTAAATTATGATTTATAAACACAATGTAGAGTGAAAGAGTGCATGATCTATACAACCTTACATTATATAGTTCGAAAATAATTAATCGAACACTAACCTTGAATGGCAACAGATTACAAACTCTAAAAGGATTGATCGATGCAAGTTTCCTACACAAAACCCCAGTATGTGTGAAGTCTAGTTGAGCTTATCATAATCTCTTTAGTCGACCTGGTTTTTCAATATCTTCTGCTTGCATATGACGGTATGGTGCTTCGCATGCTACATGATTAGTACCCATTTAATCATGCTCCATTTCCTCGTCATACATCCAAATAGACAACGTGACCAGCATATTTCAATAGTACAAACACTATAAGTCTATTAAGGTTGTACAATAATCTTGAAAAATCATATCCTACTTTTGTTGTGCCTTAAATACAAGCTCCAACCTATAAGAGGAATTATGTATTCCTTTCGTAGAATGTTTTTCACAATTGCTACTTCTGCTTACAACTTTGATGTCGAGGAAGTTTTACTCATGTTCACACATCATATTACAAACAATGATATGCACTTATGCAAACATTGAGACTAGTGCACATGTGTCATAAAAAAGATTTTTTACCTCTTACACCAGACTACCCGCCTCGGCCAAGTTTACTTTCCCAACATTCCATGCTTGGTTGAATCAATTGTGACCATTGATGTTACACAAAAATAACCAAACTTGACTAAGTGTTTTGAATGTGTTAAAGGCATAAAAGGCTAAGCCACCGAGAATCGTACGTTCATGGTAGGTTCTCACACCAGAAAAAGTGAGATCTTTATTTATTATCTTTTCCATCCTCATGGTCATACATAACACACATGGTATAATCACGTGTTGTGGTGCTCTTTCTTTTCCTTGGGGGAGCGCATACCACATAGAAGCTTCAGCTACGATGTATCTCAACTTCTAACCTTAATCCACCTCTTACTAGGAGTACTCTAGTTTTAAGATAGAAAATGCTAAAAGTTTCTCAATTTTTGCAATGATCATTTAATGATCGTCGTAGGAGTTTATCCTATGGAGGATGTTTCTTTCCACACGACTTTCTTGCCTTTTACAATGAACACACAATTGTAAAATGCAAGTTGACCTCTTGATTATGAACACGCTCTTGACTTTGTGCTCAAAATCAATCTCATCTCAATCGCGACGTTGCCTCTCTCTTTGTCTTTTATCTCTTTCGTCTCTCCCTCACAATGGCGGGAGCCGAGATCCTTAGATGACGATAATGGTATAGGCCCTACAAAACCTTAAAGGCAAGTGCACCTATCGAACTGTAGTATATGGACCTAAGCACCGAGTTTGGTATCCCAAAGAGACTATGAGTATTACTAATTTTCGTCGCTCTATTATCTAGCTGACATATCAAATCGTGAATGAAATTAAGTGAATGAAATTAATTAAACACTAAAGAAATACCAATAAGAAAAGACAAAACATAGCAGCACAAAGGGATCGAGAACCAAGCAATTAGTATAAAGACAACATCCAAATGTAAAATCCCCCTAGGACTTCATAAGCAAAACCAATCCCATCACTCAGTCGCTCATTCATTCATTGGACCGTAGAAGTTCCTAACGTACGTTAACTACCTTATCGAGTCGATTAACTACTAGCGTTAAGTTGATTAATTTGAATCTCTTCCTAATTAAAACCCCCATGTTGCTTTACTTCGTTTTGTGAACTGACATATTAAGTTTGACCTTAATCTTGAAGATTAACGTCAACCTATCTCTAGATTTACGTGCAACTCCTTTTACTTATGAGCAATCTAAACGTACGATAAATCTCTTGATCACCACCCATGCAATCAATGTTGAATCAAAGCGCTAGTAAAGTCATTCTAACAACACAATTATATTATAGATGAATCTCAAATCACAAACGAGTGAACAAATTCGTCATAGGGTTCATCACATCTGGATGCATGTGATGTTTAGTTCATGATTCCAGCAAATGCAACAAGAAGAATGAATAGAAAGCAAGAGAAAGTGAAAGAACCCATCACGAATCATTCGATCTACATGAAATCTACTCGATTTTGATGCAAATCCACTCCAAAAGCTTTCTACTCTTCAAACGACCCTTTGTCTCTCTAGAACTCTGTTTTGGTGTCTAAATGTTGGCTTCCTCCATATAGTGTTCATCCAATGCTTAAATACGCTGAAATAAGGTTTTCTAATAAGACACGGGAAAAGACACGCTTATGTCTACCACTACTAGGCTGTGTCTTGCACTCTAAAGAGGTATTTAACAAGCCAAACCACTACAATGGCAAGGATCGTGTCTTAATTTTGTTGAACCAATGATGGTTCATATTTAGATCCTCCTATATTTTGATGATGCACAAAAGTTGGAAAATAATATTGCTCAAAGACATACTGAACGAGGCTGCCAAAAGACGAAAATGTTGGAAGTAGAGCATACTCAGTCGAGTAAGTTAGAAAGTCACTTGAGTGAGAGTGGTGCCCAGAAGAAAGTGAGTTTCAGAAGTTACTCGAGTGAAGTCATAAATTACTCGAGTAAAATTTGAGTTACTCGAGTAGGAAATAATATCACTCGAACAAGACCAATGCCCAGATACCCACTGATCGATAAATTTACTCAAGTGAAGATAAATGTTACTCGAGTGAACGAGACTCAGAGAATCGACAAAGCACCCAGAGGTACAAATCACTCGAGTAGAGCTATGGATTACTCGATTGAATGTGATCTTCAGAAAGTCCAGAAGTGAGCCAACACAAAATTACTCGAGTAGAGATTTTCTCACTCGAGTGAGTGTGATGTTTGATCTGAGGGATTCAAATCAATCAAGTCTGAAAAGGAAAGAAATCAAGTGCAATGGTCACAAGAAGATCGATCACTCGAGTGGATTATAATGTTACTCGAGTGATTTAGGCTAGAAATGGAACATTGAAGTCTTACATTGGATTTACTCGAATGGAATAAAAAGTCACTCGAGTGAACACTGAAAAGGAAACAAAATCGAGATTGATTTCACACTTTAACGGGCAAGAATTGAGTCACAATGGCTAGCAAGATTCTAGGGAGTGTAAATATACTTTTAAAAATGTGAAGGAAGATACAACAACGCATTTACACTCAATTGCAACTCAAATTAGAACTTTATTCTTTCTTCTTGGTAATACAAGTATACTTATGCATAGTTCTGATTTTGCACTAGTTGTATCCTTGTTCAAAATTATTTGGTGAGGGTTTGTTTTGTTTCAAAATAGAGAGTTTGTAAGTTGGGATCAATGGTAGATCCTAGGCTTGGTTTATTCTTAAACTGGAATCAAGAATTGTAAAGTTCTCATTTAGCTTGAAAGTGAAAGTTGTAACAAGTAGTTGAAGTTAGTGGAAGTTCTAAGTGGTGATACTTAGGTACTGGACGTAGGCAAGCTTAGGTCGAACCACTCTAAAATCCTTTATGTTCTTTACTGTTTTACCTCGTTTGTGTGTATCAACCCAAAGAAAAATTCAAAGTTGAAACACCACACTATTCAACCCCATTCTAGTGTGGATATATCTCTTTCAACTTTCCCAGCCCGTGTCTGCCACCGGATGCATAATTATACAAGGCACACCACTACACGAACAAGGGCACGTCTGTGTCTTGATTCTTTAGGTCGTGTCTTGCTAGAAGCATTACATAACGTGCACAAAACAAGGCTAACGTGTGCAATATTGCCTCTGGTGACTTAAACTTCATTGTTTCAGACTTGTTTTTGTCGATTTTCGTCCATTTTCATCAACACACCATGATATGACCTTGAAAAGAGAACATGAATAATAAACTACCTGAAGTAATGAATATAGCTCAATTTATAATAAAAAGATAGGAATTTCACAATACAAATATGTATAAATGAGCTTTCATTAGACAAATTGCCAACACAGTACGATCCTCCAATGAAGAGAATGGTCCCTTCTCCTCCCCCCTCTCTCTCTCTCTTTGTCAGTGCCATTAATGAGACCATGAATGACAATAGTGGAATTTGGAGAGATCTCAAGAATTCTCAAACGAAACCAATGACAGAGTTAGAGAGAGATCTCAAACGACTAAGGCGACAATGATTTTGGCTTGTTTTCACTAGTTTTCGTCCATTTTCATCAACACACCAAGATATGACCTTGAAAAGAGAATATGAACCAATAAAATACCAAAAATCATGAATATAGCACAATTTAGAATAAAAAGGATAGGAATTGAACAATACAAATATGTATAAATGAGCTTTCATCAAACTAAAATCACCAACACAGTACGATCTTTCGATCACGATGAAGGTAACAATCCTCTCTCTCTCTCTCTCTCTCTCTTTATCGGTGCCTTTTATGAGACCATGAGTGACGATGACAACACCTAGAGAGATCATAAGAATTCTCAAACGAAACCAATGGCATAGCTAGAGAGAGATCTCGAACAACTAAGGTGGCTGTTATTTTGGCTTGTTTTCATCGATTTTTGCCCAATTTCATCAACACACCAAGATATGACCTTGAAAAGAGAATATGAACCAATAAACTACCATAACTAATTAATATAACTCAATTTATAATAAAAAGGATAGGAATTTGATAATACAAATATGTATAAATGTCACGACCCGAGTTAGGCCGGTGACCGGCGTACAAGGTGAACTGTCTGTGGAAGCCCAACTCATCTCGTACAAGCCTCAGAGATACAGATATTCTACCCAAATATTCATTTATCAAAACATTTATTTAATAAAATACGATATACGAAAAATAGTATGAATAGAATACTATCGAAATAAATATGAAACCGTCATGATATATTCAAAATTCAAAATACAAAAGTATAGCCCAGTATCCCACAGAAACCTGGTATGGAACTTTAACTACAAAATACAAAAGTAGAGCCCGAACGAAGGCACTCACTGAATAGCAAAGAATGCCTGACTAGTGACGGGGTGCTGAACGGATGTTGAGCGTCAAAATATTTGCCAGACATGCAAAGAAGATAGACTAAAATAAAATAGGGTTAGGGCCCAGTGAGGAAATAGCACTCCAGATTGCCTAATACGTGCCGCACAAAGACATGTTAGGAAACAGTTTCAAAATATACCGCACACTTATACACAAAAATAATATATATATATACACACACGTATGTAATGGCTTTCACAAAATGTTTTACCAAAACGTTCGCATACAGAGCAAACAACATGCATTCAGACAGTATCAGAGTATATATATATATATATATATATATATATATATACAGACTCATAGTACGAGACTAGAACAGAGGGTACATAATAGTATTGTGGACTCCGCCACTAGACAAAACAAAGCATTCATCTGGCCGGACACATGGTCACCTATTTACCCGGGCAACGAAGACCTTGACAGAGCATTGATATATCAAAGGTTACGATGCCTCATAACAAGGTGTTCCGTATCAGAATATATTACATACAATAATATACTAGACATTCATGCAAAAGAGATTTTCCATATTTTTCAGAAAACATATATATATATATATTAACAGAGTAAAACGTTGGTTATTACAGACCACATAAGTCCGATTAATAATTAGCCAAATAATTATTAGTCAGATTTCATGTCATATCCTGACACATCAAAAACAATATAAGTAAGAAGACACAGTCTATTTGTCTGAAGGTGCCATTTCACTCAACTGGAATCCAAAGCAAAGGATCCAATTAGACAACACTGGTAGGTGGCGGGTCGTGCTGGCAGGAACAGAAAGCTGGAACAGATACATACATAATGGATATGAGAAAAATGATGTTGGTACTGTGGCGGCACCAGATGAATGATATGCATATGCAGATTCTCTGAGATGCTGAAGCTCTAATCTGAATGATAAACCATCATTCAAAACCCAAAATTCAAAGCCCACATAAAATAATAATTTGGTCACTGATCAATGTAAAATTACAATCAAGTCCTCGAGACTCGACTAAGTTCAAAATAACCCTCAAAGTACTCTAGAACTGCTAACTAGTCCTCGAGGTAGTTAGACTTTCTAAAATAGAACCCAACACAAAGAGGTACAAACCTCGATTTCACTGATGAAAATCGATACCTAACACCCACATTGACTCGACTCAAGCCCTTGAACTCAAATCTAGAGTTAAAATCATCAACACAACTCGGAAACACACTAAATCGGCCCAAAACAAATGAGTTTGAAACTCATTCACAAACTTGTTCAATTTATGTGAATCCAAGCCTACATTATATGTTAATGGACTCCTAAAGTCCCGAAATCACAACCCTTAACAACCATTCTAACAAAACCAACCTACATTCGAACCTAGGAGCATTCATTCAAACCTTAAAATTCACATTCATGAAAAATGATGGAAAATGAAAGAATGAGAGGTAGAGAGACGAATTCTTACCTCAAAAGACGTCTAGGATTGAACGAGATCCAACCAAAATGGCTTCTAGACGAAATATGAGTGTTTTAAATGAAGGGAGGTAGAATGAGACCGAAGAAATTGGGTGGGGTTATATATAGACCCTTGTCCAAAACGACATCGTTTCACGCACTGGGTGCACATCTCACTCGAGTGATAGACCATCTCACTCGAGTAACACAAATGGTTACTCGAGTAACACGTTCCCAGGTGTCTTGAGTAACCAAATGGTTCACTCGAGTAAGACTTAACCGCTTACTCGAGTAACACACATTTGTTTACTCGAGTAATATAGCTCAACATCATAAGTCACCTACTCGACACTCCAATCGATCGAGCTCAACTCGGGGCAGAACCAAAAGCTATAGAGGGCTGTATCAGAATTCGACGGGATATTACATACTCTCATCTCAAAAGAAATTCGTCCTCGAATTTCCAGGCAAGCCAAATCAACGCTGGGATCGAACCTAGATCTCCAAATCAACTAATAGATCATAGCACACCGATCTAAGAATCTAAGACATTTCTAACACACTTGCACTCAGGTATGCTGAAAATGATGCCAAAATATGCAGAGACAGATGCAGATGCCAAATGCTAAGTATGCATGGACAGAGTCAGAACAGAATGCATTGACAGAGACATAATAGAATGCACAGACAGACAGAAGGGTACCAACCTAAGAGTCTGTAAAATCAAACAACTGCGAACATCTACGTCACATCTCGTCCTCGGCCTCCTAAGTGGCCTCCTAAACTGAATGATGCCTCCTAATCACCTTCATCAAAGCTATCTCCTTATTTCGAAGTCTCTTGACCTGATGGTCAATAATCCTCAATGGAACCTCGTCATATGACAAATCTGGTCTAACCTCGACCTACTGCAGTGAACATGAGACAGATCTGAAATATACTTCTTCAGAAAGGATATATGGAACACTGGATGAACAGATGCGAACTGAGTAGTGCCAACTTATATGTCACGGTTCTAATGCAACCTATGATATCAAAAAGGACCAATGTATCTCGGGCTCAACTTGCCCTTCTTTCCAAATCTCATCACGCCCTTCATCGGCGATACTTTGAGAAATACATGGTCTCTGACTACAAACTCCAAATTTTTATGCTTCGGATTAGCGTAACTCTTTTGATGATTGCGAGCAGTCTGGATCCTCTGCTACATCAGCCTGACTTTCTTAGTAGTCTCCAAAATAAGATTTGGCCCCAATGGCTCTCTCTCTCCGGTCTCGGGCCAACAAAGCGAGATCTACACTTTTTTCCATACAACGCCTCGAATGGTGCGATCTCGATACTCGAATGGTACAAGTTATTGTATGCAAACTCTACCAAAGGCAAATAGGAATCCCAACTTCCAGTAAAATCTATAGCACACGCTCTCAACATATCCTCCAAAGTCTGAATCGTGCGCTTGGACTGACCATCAGCCTACGGATGGAAGGCTGTACTGAAATTCAATCGAGTACCCAATGCCTCATACAGTTTACGCCAAAACTGCTATGTGAACTGGGTTCCTCTGTCTGACACTATAGAGACTAGCAGATGATACAAACAAAAAATCCTATCAATATATAATTTTTCCAAGCGTGCCGCTCCATAGGTCGTCTTGAAAGGGAGAAAATGTGCTGACTTCGTCAAATGGTCAACAATCACCCAAATGGAGTCATACCCAGCTGATGTCCTCGGTAGTCCCACTACAAAATCCATCGTGATGAGATCCCACTTCCTCTGAAAGTGGCATATGCTGCAGCAATCCAAAAGGTCACTGGTGCTCAAACTTAACCTATTTACAGGTCAAACACCGACTGATAAACTCACTGATGTCCTTCTTCATTCCTTGCCACCAATAGAATTCTCAAAGATCCTGATACATCTTAATGTATCCCAGGTGTACAAAATATGTGGAATTATGACCCTCCGTCATAATCTCCTCGCGTAGCCCACCCGAAGATGGAACACATAGTCTCAGTCCAAGCCAAAGGACTCCAAAATCATCAATGCTAAATCCTAGCACCTAAGAGGACTTAACCTTCTCCACCAAACTCAAAATCTCAGAATCCTCCTTTTGAGCCTTCATAATGCGGTCAAACAGAATATGCCTCGCCTCAACGTGACCCAACAACACCCCTAAGTCATCAAACCATAGCTCA
>CAODLS012160973.1:0-13743 GCA_948243855.1 Flueggea neowawraea
AAAGAAACAAAAATAAAGAACTAAAATAAAATAAAATAAAATAAAAATTGGCTAGATTAACAAAGTGTTAGCTTTCCTAATATCCTAGTCCCCGACAACGATGCCAAAAACTTGGTATGTCAAAGACTTACACCTAGAGACTAGGCAAGTGTACCTATCGTCTATAGCAAGTGATTCATTGAGTACCGAGTGTCGTATCTCACAGAGACTACGATTATTAGCTACTCACTCTTCCTCTATTATCTAGCTGGCAAAATAAATGATTTCGACTATACAAAATAAATAAACTAAACAAGAATAAACTCAAATTAAATGATAGAATAAATGATGGGAAAATGGCACCTAGACGCTAAATCCCCCTAGACCAAATTAAGTGATGAGGAATCATTATTCAAACAACCATTCAGACAATTGGACCGTGGAAATTCCTAAGGTATATTAACATCTCACTCGAGTTAGCTAATGCCTAACGACTAGGTTAATTAACCGAAATTTCTTCATAATTAAAACCCCTATCGCCGTTTTAACGCTCTGTTCTATGAATTTCATTATTAGGTTTTACCCTAATCCCGAGGATTTATATCGACCTATCTATAGGTTTGCATGCAACTCCTCTCAATTATGAACGCTCTATCATACACAGAATCTCTCAATTACACATGCACGAAACAATATTGGAATCGAAATGCTAGCAACAATCAATTCAACAATACGCGTTCTAAATAACAATTGAGTCGCAATCCATAAGCCAATTAAATGAATAACACAATCCAATATCACATAATCTTTCTAGGGTTCATCACATCTAGGTACACAATATAATTAGTTCATAGCAATATCGAGATATACAACAAGATCAAAGAGAAATCTAGAGAGACAAAGAAATCCCTTCGTTCTTGATGCTCAATGATGTTCTCCTTTGTTCCCACGTTCTCTGGCCTCTAAAGATTTATATTTCTGTCTCCAAGTCGGTTCCCCCTGAAAGAATGCCGAAACCCACTTAATTAGGCCATTTAGGGAATCTGAGATAAGCCACGGGCACAGACACAGACACGGCCGTGCCTAAGTAGCTCCCGTCCGTGTGCTTCATTTTTCCTTCAATTTCGGGCTTAATCACAAGACACAGACACGATTTATGTCTGTGTCCTAGCCAAATATGTCCATGTGATGCAATGTTGTCCGTGTCTTGAATTCTCCATGGCTTGGCAACTACACGGGCACGAGATTATGTCTGTGCCCACTCATTTATATCTGTGTCCCCTCATTTCTATCTATGTCCATCCGCTTTCAACTTCTAGTGGGTTACACGGCCTCTTCCACGGCCGTGGACTTCACTTTATGTTCGTGGATGCTCAGTTGTTCACGGTTTTGTATGTTCAAAGTTGCCCATGGACGTGTCTTGCCATTCCAAGGCTCTGTCTCACTCCCAATGCCCCAAATGTCATCGTTCAAGTCCCGTTTCGATTTGTTTTTATTCGATTCATCAAGACATAATCAATTAACCTGAAAAACACAATATAAAGCGTAGAAGTACCAAAACTAATGATAAACACTCAATTCGTATTCAAAACAATATAAATTAATGCATATAAATACGTATAAAATTGTGTTCATCAATGTGTAATGCTGAAACATAATTGATTGGTTGCGTAAAAGTATGTCGTTAAGAAGTAGATCTAAAACAACCTCTTTCATGCGCAAGTTGTTTACGAGTCATCATCGCAACTGTAACATAACACAATTTTCCAAGTTAGAAGCATATGACTATTCATGGATAATGCTAAAACATACTTGATTTGTCGTGCAAAAGTATGTCGTTATGTAGCAGATCTAAGAGAATCTCTTCTTTGGCTAATTGTGTACGATAGATGATCGCATTCGTAATCGAACGATATAGGCCAAGTTCGGAGCATATAACTAGTCATGGATAATACTAAAACATTCTTGATTGGTTGTGCAAAAGTATGTCGTTAAGTAGTAGATCTAAAACAATCTCTTTCTTGCACAAGTTGTGTACAATCATCATCGCAAGAAAAAAACCAAGTTAGGAGCATATGACTATTCATAGATAATGCTAAAACATAGTTGATTTGTTGCACAAAAGTATGTTATTAAGTAGCAGATGTAAACGAATCTCTTTTTTGCGCCAGTTGTGCATGACGGATGATCACATTTGTAATAGAATGAATTAGGCCAAGTTCGGAGTATATAACAAGTCATGGATAATGCTAAAACATACTTCATTTGTTGCGCAAAAGTATATCATTAAGCAGCACATCTAAAACAACCTCTTTTTTTGCGAATGCTGTCTACGAGTCATTATTGCAAATGTTATACAACAAAATTAGCCGAGTTACGAGCATGTGACTAATCATGGACAGTGCTAAATCATACCTGGGTTGTTGCATAAAAGTACGTCGTTAATTGGTAGATCTAAAATAATCTCTATTTGCTCAAGTTATGTACAACCCATGATCGCAACTGTAATTGAACGAAATTAGCCAAGTTAGGAGCATATGACTATTTATAAATGATGCTAAAACATACTTGATTTGTCATGCAAAATAATGTTGTTTAGTAGCATATCTAAAAGAATCACATTTTTCTGTAGGTTGTGTATGATAGATGATCGCATTTGTAATAGAACGAAATAGGCAATGTTTCAGAGCATATGACTAGTCATGGATAATGCTAAAACATACTTGATTGGTTGCACAAAAGTATGTCGTTAAGTAGTAGATCTAAAACAATCTCTTTCTTGCGCAAGTTGTGTACAAGTCATTATCGTAACTGTAACAGAACACAATTAGCCAAGTTAGGGGCATATGAATATTCATGCATAATGCTAAAACAAACTTGCTTTGTCGCGCAAAAGTATGTAGCTAAGTAACAGATGTAAACGAATTTTTTTTGTGCCAGTTGTGTACGAGAGATGATAGCATTCGTAATAGACCGAAATAGGCCAAGTTCAGAGCATATAACTAGTCATGGATAATGCTAAAACATATCTGATTGGTTGCACAAAAGTATGTCGTTAAGTAGTAGATCTAAAATAATCTCTTCCTTGCGCAAGTGGTGTACGAGTCATCATCGCAACTGTAATAGAACGAAATTAGCCAAGTTAGGAGCATATGACTATTCATGGATAATGCCAAAACATACTTGATTTGTTTACCAAAATTATGTTGTTAAGTAGAAGATGTAAACGAATCTCTTTTTTGCGCCAGGTACGTACGACAGATGGGCCAAATTTGGAGCATATAACTAGTCATGGATAAAGCTAAAACATACTAGATTTGTTGCGCAAAAGTATATCATTAAGTAGCAGATCTAAAAGAATGTCTTTTTTTGCGCATGTTGTCTACGTGTCATCATCGCGATCGTAATACAACGAAATTAGCCATGTTCGGAGCATGTGACTAATTATGGACAGTGTTAAAGCATACCTAGGTTGTTGCATAAAAGTACGTCATTAATTGGCATATCTAAAATAATCTCTTTTTGCTCAAGTTATGTATGGCCCATGATGACAACTGTAATAGAACAATTTATCCAAGTTAGGAGCATATGACTATTCATAGATTATGCTACAACATACTTGTTTTGTCACGCAAAATAATGTTGTTAAGTAGCAGATCTAAAAGAATCTGTTTTTTTGCAAGCTGTGTACGACAGATGATTGCATTCGTAATAGAATGAAATGGGCCAAGTTCGGAGCAAATGACTAGCCATGGATAATACTAAAAACTACTTTATTGGTTGCACAAAAGTATGTTGTTAAGTAGTAGATCTAAAACAATCTCTTTATTACGCAAGTTGTGCACGAGTCATCATCACAACTGTTACAGAACGGAATTAGCCAAGTTAGGATCATATGACTATTCATGGATAATGTTAAAACATACTTGATTTGTCGTGTAAAAGTATGTTGTTAAGTAGCAGATGTAAAGGAATCTCTTTTTTGTGCCGATTGCGTACGACAGATGATCGCATTGGTAATAGACCGAAATAGGCCAAGTTTGGAGCATATAACTTGTCATGGATAATGCTAAATCATACTTGATTTTTTGCGAAAAAGAATGTTGCTAAGTAACTGATCTAAAAGAATCTCTTTTTTGCGCTAGTTGTGTACGACTGATTATCTCGTTCGTAATCAAATGAAATGGGCCAAGTTCAGAGCATATAACTAGTCATGCATATTGCTAAAACATACTTGATTGGTTGTGCAAAATTGTGTCGTTAAGTAGTATATCTAAAACAATCTCTTTCTTGCGCAAGTTGTGTACAAGTCATCATCGCAACTGTAACAGAACTCAATTATCCAAGTTAGAAGCATATGACTATTCATGCATAATGCTAAAACATACTTGATTTGTCTCAAAAAAGTATTTCGTTAAGTAGCAGATGCAAATGAATCTCTTTCTTGAGACAGTTGTGTACGACAGATGATCGCATTCGTAATAGAACGAAATATGCCAAGTTCGGAGCATATAACTATTCATGGATAATGCTAAAACATACTTGATTTGTTGCGCAAAAGTATATTATTAAGTAGCAGATCTAAAAGAGTCTCTTTTTTGCGCATTTTGTCTATGAGTCATTATCGCTAACGTAATGCAACGAAATTATCCAAGTTTGAAGCATGTGACTAATCATGGACAATGCTAAAACATACCTGGGTTGTTATATAAAAGTATGTCGTTAATTGGTAGATCTAAAATAATCTCTTTTTGCTCAAGTTATGTACAGCCCATGATCACAACTGTAATAGAACCAAATTAGCAAAGTTAGGAGCATTTGACTATTCGTAGATTATGCTAAAACATACTTGATTTTTCGCTCAAAAGAATGTTGTTAAGTAGCAGATATAAAAGAATCTATTTTTTTCGCAAGTTGTGCACGACCGATGATCGCATTCGTAATAAAACAAAATAGGCCAAATTTAGAGCACATGACCAGTCATGGATAATGCTAAAATGTACTTGATTGGTTGTGCAAAAGTATGTCGTTAAGTAGTAGATCTAAAACAATCTCTTTCCTGCGCAAGTTGCTTACGAGTCATCATCGCAACTGTAACATAACACAATTATCCAAGCTAGGAGCATATGACTATTCATGGATAATGCTAAAACATACTTGATTTTTTGTGCAAAATTATGTTGCTAAGTAGCGGATGTAAAGGAATCTCTTTTTTGCGCCAGTTGCATATGACAGATGATCACATTGGTAATAGAGAGAAATAGGCCAAGTTCAGAGCATAAAACTTGTCATGGATAATGCTAAAACATACTTGATTTGTTGCGGAAAAGAATGTTGTTAAGTAGCAGATCTAAAAGAATCTCTTTTTTTTGCGCTAGTTGTGAACGACAGATGATCGCATTCGCAATCAAATGAAATTGGCCAAGTTCAGAGCATATAACTAGTCATGGATAAAGATAAACCATAATTGATCCGTTGCTCAAAAGTATGTCGTTAAGTAGTAGATCTAAAATAATCTCTTTCTTACGAAAGTTGTGTACAAGTCACCAACGCAATTGTAATGGAACGAAATTAGCCAAGTTAGGTGCATATGACTATTCATGGATAATGCTAAAACAAACTTGATTTGTCGCGCAAAAATGTGTTGTTAAGTAGCAGATGTAAACGAATCTCTTTTTTATGCCAGTTGTGTACGACAGATGATTGCATTCATAATAGAACGAAATAGGCCAAGTTCGGAGCATATAATTAGTCATGGATAAATCTAAAACATAATTGATTTATTTCACAAAAGTATTTCATTAAGTAGTATATCTGAAACAATCTCTTTTTTATGCAAGTTGTGTACGAATCATCACCGCAAACGTAATACAACGAAATTAGCCGAGTTAGGAGCATGTGACTAATCATGGACAATGCTAAAACATAACTGGGTTGTTGCATAAAAGTACATCGTTGATTGGAAAATCTAAAGCAATCTCTTTTTGGTCAAGTTATCTATGACCCATGATCGCAACTATAATAGAACGAAATTAGCCAAGTGAGGAGAATATGACTATTCATGTATGACACTAAAACATATTTAATTTGTTGCGCAAAAGAATGTTGTTAAGTAGCCGATCTAAAAGAATATGTTTTTTCCCAAGTTGTGTACGACAGATGATCGCATTCGTAATAGAATGAAATAGGCCAAGTTCGGAGCGTATGACTAGGCGTGGATAATGCTAAAACATACTTGATTTGTTGCACAAAAGTATGTCGTTAAGTAGTAGATCTAAAACAATCTCTTTCTTGCGCAAGTTGTGTACGAGTCATCATCGCAACTGTAACAGAACACAATTAGCCAAGTTAAGAGGATATGACTATTCATGGATAATGCTAAAACATACTTGATTTATCGCACAAAATTATGTTGTTACGTAGCAAATGTAAATGAATCTCTTTTTTGTGCCAGTTTCATACGACAGATGATCACATTGGTAATAGTTCGAAATAGGCCAAGTTTGGAGCATATACCTTGTCATGGATAATGCGAAAAATACTTGATTTGTTACGGAATAGAATGTTGTTAAGTAACAGATCTAAAAGAATCTATTTTTTGCACTAGTTGTGTACGACAGATGATCGATTACGTAATCGAACAAAATAGGCCGAGTTCGAAACATATAGCTAGTCATGGATAATGACAAAACATAATTTATTTGTTTCTCAAAAGTATGTCATTAAGTAGTAGATCTAAAACAATCTCTTTCTTGCTCAAGTTGTGTACGAGTCATAATCGCAACTGTAATAGAACAACATTAGCCAAGTTAGGAGCATATCACTATTCACAGATAATGCTAAAACATACTTGATTTGTCCCACAAAAGTATGTTGTTAAGTACCAGATCTAAAAGAATATTTTTTTTGTGCTAGTTGTGTACGCCAGATGATCGCATTCGTAATAGAACAAAATTGGCCATGTTCGTAGCATATAACTAGTCATGGATAATACTAAAACATTCTTGATTGGTTGTTCAAAAGTATTAAGTAGTAGATCTAAAACAATCTATTTCTTGCGCAAGTTGTGTACAAGTCATCACTACAAGAAATTAGCCAAGTTAGAAGCATATAACTATTTATTGATAATGCTAAAACATACTTGATTTGTTGCGGAAAAATATTTTGTTAAGTAGCAGATGTAAACGAATCTCTTTTTTGCGCCAGTTGTGTACGATGGATGATCGCATTCGTAATAGAATGTTATAGCCCATGTTCGGAGCATATATCTAGTCATGGATAATGCTAAAACATACTTGATTAGTTGCGCAAAAGTGTATCATTAAGTAGCATATCTAAAACAATCTTTTTTTTTGCGAATGTTCTCTACGAGTCATCCTAGCAAACATAATACAACTAAATTAGCCAAGTTAGGAGCATGTAACTAATCCTGGACAATGCTAAATCATAGCTGGGTTGCTGCTTAAAAGTATTTCGTTAATTGGCAGATCCAAAACAATCTCTTTTTGCTTAAGTTATGCACGACCCATGATAGCAACTATAATGAAACGAAATCAGCCAAGTTAGGAGCACATGACTATTCATGGATGATGGTAAAACATACGTGATTTCTCAAACAGAAGAATTTTGTTAAGTAGCAGATCTAAAAGAATCAATTTTTTTCGCAGGTTGTGTACAGCATATGATCGCATTCGTAATAGAACGAAATAGGCCAAGTTCGGAGAACATGACTAGTCATGGATAATGCTAAAACATACTTGATTGGTTGTGCAAAAGTATGTTGTTAAGTAATAGATCTAAAACAATCTCTTTATTGCACAAGTTGTGTACGAGTCATCATCGCAACTGTAGCAGAACACAATTAGCCAAGTTAGGAGCATATGACTATTCATGGATAATGCTAAAACATACTTGATTTTTCGCGTAAAAGTATGTTGTTAAGTAGGAGATGAAAATGAATCTCTTTTTTGCTCCAGTTGCGTACGACAGATGATCGCATTGGTAATAGAGCAAAATAGTCCAAGTTTAGAGCATATAACTTGTCATGGATAATGCTAAAACATACTTGATTTGTTACGAAAAAGAATGTTGTTAAGTAGCAGATCTAAAAGAATCTATTTTTTTGACTTAGTTGAGTACGACAGAAGATCGCATTCGTAATCAAACGAAATAGGCCGAGTTCGGATCATATAACTAGTCATGGATAATTATAAAACTTAATTGATTTGTTGCTCAAAAGTATGTTGTCAAGTGGTAGATCTAAAATAATCTCTTTCTTGCGCACTGTAATGGAATGAAACTAACCAAGTTAGGAGCATATCACTAATCACGGATAATGCTAAAACATACTTGATTTGTCCTGCAAAATTATGTTGTTAAGTACCAGATCTAAAACAATATATTTTTTACGCTAGTTGTGTACGCCAGATGATCGCATTCGTAATAAAACGAAATAGGCCAAGTTTATAGCATATAACTAGTCAGGGAAAATACTAAAACATATTTCATTGGTTCTGCAAAAGTATGTCGTTAAGTAGTAGACCTTAAACAATCTCTTTTCTTTCGCAAGTTGTGCACAAGTCATCATCGCAACTGTAACAGAACACAATTAGCCAAGTTAGGAGCATAAAACTATTCATGGATAATCCTAAAAGAAACTTGATTTGTCGTCAAGTAGCAGATGTACACGAATCTCTTTTTTGCGCCAGCTTCGTCTGACAGATGGTTGAATTGTAATAGAGCGAAATAGGCCAAGTTTGGAGCATATAACATTTCATGGATAATGGTAAAACATACTTGATTTGTGGCAGAAAAGAATGTTGTTAAGTAGTAGATCTAAAAGAATCTATTTTTTGTGCTAGTTGTGTACGACAGATGATCGCATTCGTAATCGAACGAAATAGGCCAAGTTCGGAGCATATAACTTGTCATGGATAATGCTAAAACATACTTGATTTGTCGCAAAAAATAATGTTGTTAAGTAGCAGATTTAAAAGAATCTCTTTCTTACGCTAGTTGTGTACGACAGATGATCGCATTCGTAATAGAACTAAATTCGCCGAGTTTGGAGCATATAACTATACATGGATAATGATAAAACATAATTGATTTGTTGCTCAAAAGTATGTCGTTAAGTAGTAGATCTAAAAGAATCTCTTTCTTGTGCAAGTCGTGCATGAGTCATCGTCGCAACTGTAATAGAACGAAATTAGCCAAGTTATGAGCATATCACTGTACATGAATAATGATAAAACATGCTTGATTTGTCCCACAAAAGTAAGTTGTTAAGTACCAGATCTAAAACAATATTTTTTGCGCTAGTTGTGTACGCCAGATGATCGCATTCGTAATAGAACAAAATTGGCCATGTCGGAGCATATAACTAGTCATGGATTATACTAAAACGTTCTTGATTTGTTACGCAAAAGTATATCACTAAGAAGCATATCTAAGACAATCTCTTTCTTTGCAAATGTTATCTACGAGTCATCATCGCAAACGTAATCTAACAAAATTAGCCAAGTTAGGAGCATGTGACTAATCATGGATAGTGCTAAAACATACCTGGGTTGTTGCATCAAAGTACGTCGTTAATTGGCAGATCAAAAAGAATCTCTTTTTGCTCAAGTCATGTACGACTCATGATCACAACTCTAATATAACAAAACTAGCCAAGTTAGGAGCATATGACTAGTCATGGACAATGCCGAAACATACTTGATTGGTTGCGTGAAAGTATGTCGTTAAGTAGTAGATCTAAAACAATCTATTTCTTGCGCAAGTTGTATACGAGTCATCATCGCAATTGTAATAGAACGCAATTAGCCAAGTTAGGAGCATATCACTATTCATAGTTAATGCTAAAACATGCTTGATTTGTCCCACAAAAGTATGTTGTTAAGTACCAGATGTAAAAGAATATCTTTTTTGTGCTAGTTGTGTACGCCAAATGATTGCATTCGTAATAGAACAAAATAGGCCAAGTTCGGAGCATATAACTAGTCATGGACAATACTAAAAATACTTGGTTGGTTGTGCAAAAGTATGTCATTAAGTAGTAGATCTAAAACAATCTCCTTCTTGCTTAAGTTGTGTGCAACTCATCATCATAACTATTCATGGATAATGCTAAAACATACTTGATATGTCATGCAAAAATATGTTGTTAAGTAGCAGATGTAAACAAATCTCTTTTTTACGCCAGTTGTGTACAAAAGATTATCGCATTTGTAATAGAACGAAATATGCCAAGTTCGGAGCATATAACAAGTCAAGGATAATGCTAAAACATACTTGATTTGTTGCACAAAAGTATTTCATTAAGTAGCATATCTGAAACAATCTATTTTTTGCATAAGTTGTTTACGAGTCATCATCGCAAACATAATACAACAAAATTATACAAGTTAGGAGCATGTGACTAATCATGGACAGTGCTAAAACATACCTGGATTCTTGCATAAAAGTATGTCGTTAATTGGTAGATCTAAAACAATCTCTTTTTGGTCATGTTCTGTACGACCCATGATCGCAACTGTAATAGAACGAAATTAGCCAAGTTGGGAGCAAATGACTATTCATGGATGATGCTAAGACGTAGTTGATTTATCATGCAGAAGAATGTTGTTAAGTTGCAGATCCAAAAGAATATGTTTTTTGCGTAAGTTGTGTACGACAGACGGTCGCATTCGCAATATAACGAAATAGGCCAAGTTCGGAGAACATGACTAGTCATGGATAATGCTAAAACATACTTGATTGGTTGCGTAAAAGTATGTCGTTAAGTAGTAGATATAAAACAATCTCTTTCTTGCGCAAGTTGTGTACGAGTCATCATCATAACTGTAATAGAACGCAATTAGCCAAGTTAGGAGCATATGACTATTCATGGATAATGCTAAAATGAACTTGATTTCTCGTGCAAAAGTATGTTGTTAAGTAGCAAATGTAAACAAATATCTTTTTTGTGCCAGTTGCGTACGATAGATGATTGCATTGGTGATAGATCGAAATAGGCCAAGTTCGGAGCATATAACATGTCATGGATAATGCTAAAACATACTTGATTTGTCACGGAAAAGAATGTTGCTAAGTAGTAGATCTAAAAGAATCTCTTGTTTGCGCTAGTTGTGTATGACAGATGATCTCATTCGTAATCGAACGAAATAGGCCAAGTTAGGAGCATATGACTAGTCATGGATAATGCTAAAACATACTTGATTTGTTGCGGAGAAAATTGTTGTTAAGTAGCAGATTTAAGAGAATATCTTTCTTGCGCAAGTTGTGTACGAGTCATCATCGTAACTGTAATAGAACACAATTAGCCAAGTTAGGAGCATATGACTATTCATGGATAATGCTAAAATGAACTTGATTTCTCATGCAAAAGTATGTTGTTAAGTAGCAGATGTAAACAAATCTCTTTTTTGCGCCAGTTGCGTACGACAGATGATTGCATTGGTGATGGAGCAAAATAGGCCAAGTTCAGAGCATATAACATGTAATGGATAATGCTAAAGCATACTTGATTTGTCGCGGAAAAGAATGTTGTTAAATAGTAGATCTAAAAGAATCTCTTGTTTGAGCTAGTTGTGTATGACAGATGATCGCATTCGTAATAGAACGAAATAGGCCAAGTTAGGAGGATATGACTAGTCATGGATAATGCTAAAACATACTTGATTTGTTGTGGAGAAGAATGTTGTTAAGTAGCAGATTTAAAAGATTATCTTTTTTGCGCTAGTTGTGTACGATAGTTGATCGCATTCGTAATAGTACTAAATAGCTCAAGTTCGGAGATTATAACTCGTTATGGATAATGATAAAACATAATTGATTTTTTGCTCAAAAGTATGCCGTTAAGTAGTAGATCTAAAACAATCTCTTTCTTGCGCAAGTTGTGTACTAGTCATCATCGCAACTGTAATAGAAAGAAATTAGCAAAGTTAGGAGAATATCAGTATTCACAGATAATGCTAAAACATACTTGATTTGTCCAGCAAAAGTATGTTGTTAAGTACCAGATCTAAAAGAATCTTTTTTTTTACGCTAGTTGTGTACGCTAGATGATCGCATTCATAATAGAATGAAATTGGCCATGTTCGGAGCATATAATTAGTCATGGATAATGCTAAAATATTCTTGATTGGTTGTGCAAAAGTATGTCATTATGTAGTAGATCTAAAACAATGTCTTTCTTGCGCAAGTTGTGTACAAGTCATCAACGCAATAAATTAGGCAAGTTAGGAGCATATGACTATTCATTGATAATGCTAAAACATAGTTCATTTGTTGCGGAAAAGTATGTTGTTAAGTAGCAGATGTAAATGAACCTCTTTTTTTGCGCCAATTGTGTACAATAGATGATCGCATTCGTAATAGAATGAAATAGGCCACTTTCGGAGCATACAACTAGTCATGGATAATGCTAAAACATACTTGATTTGTTGCGCAAAAGTAGATTATTAAGTAGCATAATTCAAGCAATATCTTTTTTGCAAATGTTATCTACGAGTCATCATCGCAAACGTAATACAATGAAATTAGCCAAGTTAGGAGCATGTGACTAATCATGGACAGTACTAAAACATACCTGGGCTATTGCATAAAAGTACATCATTAATTGGCAGGTCTAAAACAATCTCTTTTTGCTCAATTTATGTATGACCCATGATCACAACTGTAATAGAACGAAATTAGCCAAGTTAAGAGCATATCGATATTCATGGATGATGATAAAACATACTTGATTTGTCACGCAAAAGAATGTTGTTTAGTAGCAGATCTAAAAGAATATGTTTTTTCCCAAGTTGTGTACGACATATGATCGCATTCATAATAGAACGAAATAGGCCAAGTTCGTAGCACATGACTAGTCATGGACAATGCTAAAACATACTTGATTGGTTACGTAAGAGTATGTTGTTAAGTAGTAGATCTAAAATAATATTTTTCTTGCGCAAGTTGTGTACGAGTCATCATCGCAACTATAATAGAACACAATTAGCCAAGTTAGGAGCATATGACTATTAATGGATAATGCCAACACAAACTTGATTTGTCGCATAAAAGTATGTTGTTAAGTAGAAGATGTAAACAAATCTCTTTTTTGCGCCATTTGTGTACGACAGATGAATGGATTGGTGATAGAGCGATATAGGCCAAGTTCGAAGCATATAACATGTCATGGATAATGGTAAAACATACATGATTTGTGGCGGAAAAGAATGTTGTTAAGTAGAAAATCTAAAAGAATCTCTTTTTTACGCTAGTTGTGTACAACATATGATCTCAAACGTAATCGAACGAAATAGGCCATGTTCAGAGCATATAACTTGTCATGGATAATGCTGAAACATACTTGATTTGTTGCGGAAAAGAATGTTGTTAAGTAGCAGATTTAAACGAATCTCTTTTTTGCGCTAGTTGTGTACGGCAAATGATCGCATTCGTAATTGAACCAAATCGGCCAAGTTCGGAGCAAATGACTAGTCATGGATAATGCTAAAATGTACTTGATTAGTTGTGCAAAAGTATGTCGTTAAGTAGTAGATCTAAAACAATCTCTTTCTTGCACAAGTTATGTACGAGTCATCATCGCAACTACAATAGAACACAATTAGCCAAGTTAGGAGCATATGACTATTCATGGATAATGCTAAAACATACTTGATTTGTCGCGCAAAAGTATGTTATTCAGTAGCAGATCTAAACAAATCTCTTTTTTCTGCCAGTTGCGTACAATAGATGATCGCATTGGTAATA
>CAODLS012161096.1:0-18679 GCA_948243855.1 Flueggea neowawraea
ATGATTACACTTGGAGGGGATGCAGAGCTAGAGCTAGTTGATTCCTTGGATCCTTTCTCTGAAGGTGTTGTCTTCAGCGTCAGACCACCAAAGAAGAGTTGGAAAAATATTGCGAATTTGTCGGGCGGGGAAAAGGTTACATCTAAACTTTTTGTCATGTATTAGCAAATGCGATTGTAATGCTGGCCATTAATGACTGTAGAATGCCTATAATACTGGTTTGACAGTTGCGTTGACCCTTGCACTTTTCTTCCCATTTTCAGACCCTCAGTTCATTGGCTATCGTTTTTGCTCTTCATCACAAGCCAACGCCCCTTTACGTAATGGATGAAATTGATGCTGCTCTGGGTAATGTCCTCGTTTTAATGTCTTGTATTCCCGGATTATTGTTCTCATTTTCCTTATCTACATTGACTTTTACGCTTCATATGTATATGGCAGATTTCAAGAATGTTTCTATTGTGGGGCATTATGTGTTGTGGGGCATTATGTGAAGGACCGAACAAAAGATGCTCAATTCGTCATCATAAGGTAGGGACATATGCTCACAGCAGATCCTGATTCTTATCATAGTTAAAAGCATTTATTTGAGCTATTCTCGTTACTAAATTTAGTACTTTGGCAACTTGCAGTCTCAGAAACAACATGTTTGAGTTGGCAGATTGACTGGTTGGGATTTACAAAACTGATAATTGCACCAAGAGCATTACCATAAACTCTGGAAGCTTCGTTGTGTGCGAAAAGGCTGCCTGACAGGCAACTGATTTCTTATTTAAGTTATTGTACGCTAATTATCATTATCAATTTGGTGTTCTTCAGGTCTGATGTGTGTAAGCGCATAATGCTTGCAAATATCAACTTGATATTCGTATGTATTTAATGCGATTTAAACTCCTGAATGGGTATGTCACTGCTTCAGGAATTGAAACTTTAGATTTTTATGGGTCTGAATATTACTGATGAAATCATTGTATAACTAGTGATTTTGATTTTATTTTGATACACTAGCTCCCACCAAGGATCGAACACTCGATCTTTCAGCACTGGAAGCAACTGTAGTAATAGTATGTTATGCTGATTTTGTAGGAATTTCGATCAGAAAGAATGGAGGGGGTTCTTGTTGACCATTTCCTGATCATTGCTTCTCATTCTCTTCGAAATTGCTTGGACAGGTTTGTCAGTCTCTGATAAGTTTATAAGACGATGCACCAAGCAACGTTCCGGTCACCGGTCCGACAAGGTAAACCCATATCCCCTTGTAGTATTCACTAGCAATTGCAGGTCCTATTGTCCTTGCTGGGTTCATGGAACCACCTGACACTGGTCTGAGTATCAGGAAACTTGGTTAGTCGCATTCAAAAGGCCTTATAGTTGAAAACCTTATGCTTGTTTAGCTGTGGAAACTATTTTTCCTTTTGATTTTCACTTTTTTCTACAGAAAAATAGCAATTATATAGAAAATATGTTCTTTTGGTGCTAAATTGGAAAATTAGCAAGTAAAGACTTTGGTTTGTTTTTAAATAATTAAATTTTATTTTAATTACTTATATGAATCAAAAAATATTTTTTTTATTCATTGAAAATGAAAAGTTAAAAGAAATTTAAAACATGCTCTCCAAAGTTTCTGTAAAGTAAAAAAACTATTCTGTTTTTGGGAAAACGAGTTTGTTTTAATCAATTTTTTTTGAATTTTTATTTGTATTTTCCAGAAAACATAAAAAATAACTTTTTAAAATGAACACTTTTTCATTGTTATATGGATTTCTTTTTATTTTGCAAATGTTGGTTAGT
This sequence comes from Flueggea neowawraea, assembly GCA_948243855.1. NCBI lineage: Eukaryota > Viridiplantae > Streptophyta > Magnoliopsida > Malpighiales > Phyllanthaceae > Flueggea > Flueggea neowawraea. The sequence continues at coordinate 1,792 of CAODLS012161096.1, forward strand.
TTTTCCCCCCTATAAGATGCTGGCACTTACCCTGCCAAGATTGATGTTATGCATACTGCAGAACCAACTGCCACTCCTGCCAACTCTCCTGTCTGCCAAAAAAAAAATAAAAATAAAAAGAAAAAAGAAGCTAAACAAATTCCTGCTAGAAAAAATATTTGAGAACTTTGGAGCAATTAATGTTGCATTACAGCTTTAATATCAGTAGCGACGGCAGAAGTGACAAACATCATGGACAAGGTGACGACTATTTCCATGATGAGAGCTTGAAAATCCGTCCCAGAAGGTGAAGTTGTGCCCACATGTTTTATTGGGTGAAGTAGCAATCTCAGTGTAAATGATGCCAAAATTGCTCCTGTTAGTTGTGCTGCTGCATACACTGGAACCTGCATCCATTTTTAACCCATTCTCAAATAATCAAAATCTCTTCTTACGAATTATCCAAAAAAAAATTGAAACCCAATTATAATTGCAATCTTTTTTATTACTAGCTTACAACCCAAGTCGCAATTGTTTCATCAAACAAGACAATATTAAGGATTTCTTATAATTGACAAAATAACTTAAGTCGAAATTTATGCGACAATACAATGAATTGCATCACATGGAAATAATTGCATGCTATATTATGGGAGCCGTAAGAAACAAAAAATCGTTTGCAACATTATGGATATGATAAATTTATTTCAATATTCGACTTAGAAAAATAAAAAATTAGTTCTAGTGGAGCATCTTCATTAATTTATAAATAACACTTCTTTACTTATATGAATTTAGATGAGAACCTGATGTATAAGTGCAAGTGTCCTCCATAAAGACGGTGCATAGTGTAGCAATCAAGCACCCATTTTCTTTCCCCAACCAACTCCAATTCTAATCCAAAAATTAAATGCAATAAATGATCTCAAATATTCCACCACCACCTATATATTTCTTGGCCTGAATAATTTTGTGAATCGTTAATTTAACAGGAACACTTTGTGGCTGAAGACCATAGCAGTAGAATGCAATAATAGGGAATGGGTCAGATCGCACAACACTAGTACCTTATTCGTCAGGTGAGCATCGGTTTCATGGCATTATCATTCTTGGCCAGTTGGCCTATCCCCTTATTACATATAAATGCATGCCGTGCCGCAGAAAAATAGGGAAGGTTGATCCATTTAAAACACCATGTTCCACCATTCAAGAATATATGGGCTGTTTAGTTTGGAATATCTTTTGGAAATTTTCAGAAAATATAGATAAAAAATTAGAAAATTTTTTAAGTATTGTTTAATTTTGCAAAAAACAAAAATAGAGTAAAAAGTAAAAAACTAAAAAGAAAAAATAATTTTTCAAACTAAACAGGCCTTATGTTTTTGTTACCACATTGGTCTTTTATTTTTCTATTAAGTTCATTAAATGAAAAAAAAACTAATTTATATATTTTTTACGAGTAGAACTCTTATCCAACAGACTTAACCCACCAAGTAAGTTAAACTTCGAGGGGACTAGCGCAACAATTCATTGTCAAGGCTCCCACACTTCAATACGGGCATATCGAAGAGCTCTAATGCCCCTAGTGCAAGTCTAAATTGGAATGAGGTCTATCCGGATTTAACTTAGGACCTCGCTTGCACTAGAATGCGCCTTTGTCAATTGTTCTAATCCGTGGTGGATAAAAACCAATTTCTTTAGTTATTTCTTTTTGAACTTTATTCCTCGTTACATCAATTAGATAAATGAACAGGGCATTGAAATATGTTGCTATTCAAGAATTGTTACTAAACATATGACATATACCTACGTTTTTTTTCCATTTTGTAAGATGCGAATTAAAATAAACAAAATGACAAGAAAACTAAGAATTTGGATCTTCGACTTGACTTTCAGTGGGAATCTATCAATATTATTCCGAATAAAAGTTGGCCACATAGAGAATAATTGAGGTTGTTCTACTTGATTATAGTCACTTCCTATAATGGGGTGGGTACAAAAAATAACTACTGACACTATGTGTATATAAAAGTGGAGGAAGGGAAATGAAGATAGTGAATAAAGAATTTTGTAAGATATGAAGGAGAGAATTCTTTTTTGTAAGATATTAAGGAGAGAATTCTTTCTTTCTCTCACTTTATCTCTTTCTTTATTTTTTGCCCCATCTTTTTGCGTAGGTTTTCAATGGGAACCAATTATATGAGGCTCTAGTGAGGTTTTGCCTGCCTAATCTGTTTTTTACTAAATTAAATGAATGATATTTTTCTTTACTTATAAAAAGATCCCCTCCTCCTTTTTTTCCCCTTATTTTGCTAAAGAAAAAGACAAATTTAGTTCTCCACAATTCATTCCACTCCATTCCCTCAATTCTTTTTATTTAATTTCTTATCCATGCACCATGCAAGAGCCCTTGAAAATGTAAAACAAAAGATTAAATTCATAATTTCGACAGATGAACTTGAAACATTAGTAAAAAAAATGTTCAGTTTTTAACTCGTTGGTGTTAAATACAAATAACTTTAATGCTAAAAAATTATGAATTTGTGAGATCACAAAAAATTATCAAAAAAATTCTTAATTTTAAGCTGATTTCAATATCACCACGTAGACGAGAAAAAGTTAAATGGCATAAAAAATTAAAGCAGAGACAGACCTGTTTCCATGGAAAACGTCTAACAGCAGCAAACGCAGTGGTGACCGCAGGATTCATGTGTGCGCCGGAGATATGGCCAACTGCATATATCATCACTGTCACTATGAGCCCTCCAGCCACAGACGCTCCTAATCTCGACACTTTGTGTTCATCACTTGCGCTAATAGCCGCAGCTCCACATGTTACAAACACCAGCATATATGTTGCTATCATTTCTGCCATCACCTATTGTTCATACATCAAAATATCTTCATACGAATTATCACGAATTATCCAATTTCATATCAAAATAAGAATTATACAATTTCATGGTAAGATAATTTGATATATTTGTTTTATGCATATATTAAGTGTTTATTGATACATTGCAATTCAGAATATAGAAGTATCTTCTAGAAAAGAACTTACTACTGTATGAGGAAGTACTAATGTATTGTTATCAATTTTATTTGAGAAGATATTAAAAAATATACGTATTGAAAAAAAATTACAGAATGAGAGGGTATGGAAATCAGTATACCTTACGGAAAAAACCAGGAGGATAAAGTGTTGCCAGTGATTTAACAAGACATGGCTGTGATTTTGTGTTCTCCACTGAGACCAAATCATGATCTTCTGCATTAATGTTGTTGAGGTTTGGATCAATTGCTGCCATTTTTTTAGTTTCAAAAATCCCAACAAAACGATAGCAAAAGGGGCCCGAAACCCAATATATATATATACACACACGAAAGCAAGAATCTAAGAAAGATTCCCAAGTCAACTTGAAGAGCTCAAATGGGTGGGAATAATTTGTAACAGTCCAAGTGGCTTCTGAAAATTCTCAGTTTTGTGGGAGTGTGGGCGAGCTATGGGGAAAGCTCTGAGTAAGTATATATAGAAAGCCGATAAGCAAAGGACTTCAATTATGCAGTGTAATGATATTAAAGTCGTTTTCTATGTTATAAAATCATCTAATAATTGGACTTGTTAATTTCTATACAGCTTTTGACCACCTTTTTCAAATGGTTCTTATTATTTATTCGACCAGTAATGGTTTCTATTATTGTTGTGGCTGTATTAGCAGTTCTGACGTAAGGTTAATTGTAACATTATTTTTCATAAAGTTTACTGCAAAGTATAGTAGATTGATCATTAGTTATCATTTTACCACTTTGTATATATGGATTTTTAATTTTATTTTGTAATGGGAAGAATCCTTTGGACTATAAAAAATGTACAATGCGGACGAAAGTGTTTATACATTGAAGTAAGAACACTCCAGTTCCAATCGTTGTTGTGCCAGCATGAGTACTGGTTTATCCATTTCCTGCTCCGTGATTAGTTGTAGCGAGTGGTGGAAAAGAGGCTCATCAGTGAGCCAATAGTCTTTCCAGAAGTGTATGCCTCTCCCATTTCCAAGTGACCACCTTTTCCCTTTGTTTACAAGACCAGACTATTACGATACCCTTCCAAGTATTAGAGGCAATTTGCACATGATGTAAAGCCATACTATCCATGCTATCACAATTGTATTTGGCACGCATGACTTGAGACCAAAGAGATTTCGGCTCAGTGAAAGCTTTCCATCCTAACTTAGGCATGAAAGTCTCATTCATTTGCCTCATTGACCTCATATCATAGCAAGGCCCCCCTCATTGATCGATTTTATAGCCTCCTTCCAATTAACTAGGTGCACTGTCCCATGCTCTTGAGTAGAGCCCCATATGAAGCTCCGTACTCTCTTGTCAATTTCATCACATATAGTAAGTGGGAGTGATGCCATTTGCATGGAGTACATTAGAATAGCTTGCAATGTCGATTTGGCCAGTGTAATTCTTTCAGCAAACGAGATATACTTACTAGCCTAGCCCGATAGTCGCTTGTTCACCTTCGCCACGATATCATGATATTTTTCAGTAGGCGTTCTGGAAAGTGCAGTGTTCATTCCAAGGTATTTTTCAAAATTATCAGCCATAGGAATGTTGGAAATGTTGGTGATGGTTTGGCTAAGATCCGCTTTTACATCCTTGGAAAAGCAGATAGTTGATTTTTCGTAGTTAACTCTTTCCCCCAGAGGCTTCACAGAAAATATCTAGACAGCTTTTTATCACTAAGAATTACTCCACCGAAGCTTCTGCAGAAAATACAAGGTCATCAGCAAAGGATAGATGACCGCAGCCTCCACTAAGTGCGGTAAACGTTCAATACACAATACAAAGAGATAGGGTAAAAGCGGGTCTCTCTGTCGAATTCCTCTGTTTGGTTACCATTCTAAAGGAACTTCGTTGGTGATGTACTGATGCAATCCGTGATAGTGTCAATAAGCTTTTGTGGTATGCAGATCCTTTCAAGGGTTTCTTTCACGAACAACCATCTCAATTTGTCATATGCTTTATCTAGATCGATTTTGGTTGCCATGACGCTCTAGCGTCGGTCTCTGGTTCTCATGGAATGAAGCATTTCTTGGGCTATGATAATGTTGTCACTGATACTCCTGCGCGGCACAAAGCTACTTTGAGTTGGTGCAACCAGTTCAGTCAAGATGCTCAAGTCTGTTGACAATGGCTTTGGTAACAATCTTGAAGCTCACATTGCACAGGCTTAAGCGCCGAAATTGATTGGCTCTTTGCGGACTATCTACTTTAGGGATCAAAACTACCAGAGTTTGGTTAATTTTTTTCTGAGGACTTTGCTGAATTTAGTATGTTCACAAGATTACACATCGCAGTTCCCAATGGCGAATCGAGGTGGGTTCGGTCTACACAGAAGGTGGAGGTATCTATACACCACCTCCTCCACCGTCTACAAATCCTAGATCCACCACCCCCTTCCTGCAACTTTCTTCGACACATACATCACAAAGAAAACATTTCTTTAATAATTAACAAATCCTAAATCCTGTCTCTATTTCTCCTTCTCTTGTTAAGCTACATGCCTCCACCAAATCGTAGAGCTGATCGCCACCGCCGTTTCCCGCCTTCTTCTCGCTGTCGTCTCCGTGCCTTTTGTCTGTGCCGCTCCCACGTCTTCCAAGTTTTGGATCCGTCATTGGCAGTTCCAATGATGTTCTAGTTCTTCTTAAAGAAGACCACTTAGGTACCCATGGACCTGAGAGCTTTGTGGGGGCATGTCAAAAATAATAATTGTAGAAATTCTTAAAACTTACTTTATTAAATCGTAATATTTTTTATTAAAATTTATAATTTTGTAATTAATGATTTATTAATAATTTTTAATATATATTAATTTTTTTTATAATTTTAACAAAAGAAAATTATACATAAAGAATGCTGCGTTTAGGGGAAGTTATCATACATCCTCATTGTATACTCATCTTGACTGTCATCGAGGTACGGATTTTTTCTAGAAGCCCGTAACAAAGTTTTTGACTTCCTCCGTATCCCAGGTCCATTACCCATTGTCGTCTACATTCCCTCTAATTTGTTGTTCTTCCTCAGAATAATAGTGGAAGTGTGGTAGAACTTGGAGTTACGGTCACCATCGTCTATCGCACTGAATTATGACTTTTGGAACCATTAAAATTTTATTTGCTCCAAAACATGTTCAAGTTGAATTTTGAGAGCTTTCTCCAGTTTGATCAGTCCCCGGTCTGGCGTTATAGACATATTTTGGTGAACTCCCTCAAGTCTTGCGATAAGCCTGTTTTTGCATTGGAAAAAGGTTGCCAAACACCTCTCTATTCCAAGTTTTTAGCTGCATCGAAAGAGAATTGAGAGTATCAGGCAGGTTTGAATCATTTTTCCAAAAATTAGAAAAGAAATTAGATTAATCGTCATGACGCATCCCGCCTGGAATCAGAATGGGTGGCTAACACTCTCGGTTTCCCCACTATTGTGGAAGCTCAGTAACAACGGACAATGATCAGAGTAAAGTATGGTCAAGTGGCGAATGTTGGAATCCAGGAACATGTTCCTCCATGTGCAATTGCAAAGGCCCCAGTCGAGCCCAATTGTCAGTTTCAAGATCATTGCCCTGTTTCCAGGTGTGATTGGATCCTGCGAAACCCTTGTCGATAAGTTCCATTTCATTGACCCAGTGAGCAAATCTTCTACATCGGCGGAGCATGTCCGGAGAGTCGCTTGATCGTTCAGTAATAGACATAATTTCGTTAAAGTCGCCAATTTATAGCCATGGTTCTTCATGATGTGTACTGAGTTGAAGAAGATCACTCCATAGCTCACTACAAGAAAAAATACTTTTGGCAGAGGTCAAAGGATTTAGGGTGGGATTTAACGACCGCCCCAAGACCGCCTGCTATTTAGCCGTCTCAAAGCTTTTCACCGGCGGTTTCAGCGACACCGGGGAAGAGTCCGTCCATGCGTCAAAAAAATAGTGGCGGTTCGACAAGAGCCGCTATTTCTTTGCGGCTGTTTGAACTGCCCATCTTTTCCGCTCTTTTAATTTTTTGAGTCGATTTCGGAACCGAGGCTACAATTTTCTTTTTTCTTTTTATTTTTTTCCAATTTGTTCTCTTTCTTAATTGGGTTTTTAGGGCTGCTGTAACCAATATTTTTTTTTTTGCTTTTAAATTTCGCTAACCATAAAGCAGACAAATAATAAATGTCAATTCACCCAAATTAATTTCATTGGCAAGAAGCTATCTTATAGAATTAAATTGCATTACAAATGATAAATGTCAATACAAAATCTGTTAAAATCAACTCCATAACAAAATGATGACAAATCTGTCTTGCAAAATCAGAATACAAAATGCAAAAAAAGAATGACATCACGGAATGTGCATAACTAAATTCAAAGTTTGATCAACTAAATTCGAAGCCCGTTTTTTATTTAAGATACCGACAGAATTTCAGTAGCGTCGGATGACTTGATAATTCTTGCTCTGAAAATTGTGAATTGGATGACTTGCAGCAAAAACCTGTTCCATTAGAATAACTGAAGAAGCTCATCAAAAGGGCATAAGTCTGTAGAAAAAAAAATAAATTAAGTCCGAAGTTCGAATGTAGCATGACAGATTCGATCAACTAGTCCAAAGTTATTGCCTGGTAAAGTTTTCTATATCTGATTTACGTCAATAATACAAATTCTACCCTTTATTTTTTGCTAAAGACATTCAAGAAAAGAAAAGAAAGAAACAATTTTCAGTTTTCTTCGCATGGCCATGCATCTTTTTTTAAGCCTTGGTGTGTTTGATGCTTCGCATGACAATGCATCTCCTTTTCTGTGTGACAGCTGAGACGTAGGTGAAGTAGCATATCATAATTCAATACGTAACAAGCCAAGCAATGATACAGTTAAAATTTGCTCCTGCAAACAGATCAGTAGTAACATCACATCTTCTAGAGATATTTTTCATACGATTCAAACATTAACAAAACATGAAAATGAGTCTAAAATCAGTAGACAATGCTTATTTGCCAAATCCATTATGACGAATGCGAAACGTATGAAAAACAATTGTTCTCTTATTTATTTCAACTACCTGATGATAAAATAATTAAAATACCAATTGTCAATTCATGGATCCATGTAAAACTAGTCATAATGGACTTGTATTCTTTAAAGCAACATTGACTAACGCATGTACCTGGCATCGCCATGGATTGAATTTGAAGGGAACTATTCATAGTGCTCAGGACCCACATGAAAGACTATTGGACATAACATTATAATCCAGCCAGGTGGTCGTATAAACTGCACAAGACAAGGACTTCTCGTTAGTTTTAGATGAGTCTAAATCTATTGAGCCTAAAAGAAGCCAACAATTCGTGTGAATTTGAAACAAACCCTTGAGTTCTAGGTTTTTGACAACCTCCCTGAAAATTCCTGGCTTGATATCTGCAAGCATAATTGAACCGCAGGAAAGATTGCGTGTGGCAATTAATAAAGTCGAGTAAGAAATCTCAGAAGCAATACCTCAAAAGCCTTACAAGTAATCATTAGAAAGTTTGTGATCAACATAATCTTGTTCAATTCGACGAATCAAATAGTTAAACTTGTCACAATCTCTTCACTAAACAAAGAAATCAAATCATTTTAATAACTCAACTAAAGTTAATCACCTAAGACCAGAGTTAAATGCAGAATCTTGCCAGTACAGAGGTATAAGCATGTACTACCAGAATCCCCACACTTGTTTCAATCATATTTTGGCAGCCTTCTAAAATTTTAGAGTGTAGAACAATCTTTCTAATTAGGACTAGCCTGAAAACCAAACATAAAATAGATACAAAAAATTGTCAAGTCAACAAGCCAAACGGTTTATAGTCACCTGAGTTTCAAAAAATTTCCAAAGCAATATTCTGCAACAGCTATTTAGTGTCCAAAAAAATACTTTGTTCTGCTAAACAGCCAATCAAAGTCGCTAACGCTAGAATCAGAAGCCAAAGCTGATTCCTGAATCAACAAAAGAATTCCTGAACGTAAAAAATCTATAAGAATAAAGTGCAAACAAGGGGATTATTATATAACTCAATTTTTTTTATCACATATATGATTAATTATACCTGAATCGTATCCATGCACATCTCCAGAAGGCTTTTGAAAGCACGGGAGCCATCATCTCGACAAATCTGCACTGGCAGTCCAATTTCAGAGATATTAGCTTACCACATGTATGACCTGACAATGAGCAACTCAGGCAAATTGAAACAGGATCAAGCATCTAAAAGCTTAGATATCCAGACACATAGCAAACAGAAGGAACAAATCTAAACATACCATATGCATAGATACCCCTCAAGAGGTTCGCTTGTAATCCCATTGAAAGAAAACTATTATAAATCTCTTTGCCCATCGTTTCAAAGTCTGCACAGTTTTCATAATAAGCAAGCTTATTAACATATGCAGACAAGGAAAACATCAGCAAGTAAAACATCACTTCTTTACTTGGTAAAAGATTAGCAATTAAAATTCATAATCAAGATCCAAACACTAATTCTCATATCAGCAACCATCACCTCAAAGCCAATCGGCTTGCACAATAGGTGATTATACTAAAAATATTCTTGAATATTTACCATAAATTGTGTAAGGATCCTTTCTAATTTTATTTTTAGATATCGATACTTCTTTTATAGTAAATATTGATACATGGATAATGTTTTCTAACAACCTTGCTCCTACTAATATTATTAAATAGTATTATTAATTATGATATGTTTTATGTTATAGAGCTTGTTTAATTTGAGTCATTTAAAATGTGGTATTTAACAGAATGTGCAAATATGATAAAATGGATTGTCCTCCAACAGACATAACAAATTAACAGTATGAGTTCGAAAGTCACAAGATGCTCGATAGCCATTTTACACAATTGTCGCTGGTATTTTTTTATAGTTACTAGTGGTTCATACCATGTCATAGATCCCATTTGCGGTCACATCATTATGATTATATTGCCTGAAATCATGATCACGATTTTTAAGATTTACGATTTTGGTATTTTCAGATAATGAAATTATGATATTTTGTAGTTAAAAAAATGATGTTAATAATATCTTTTTTATGGTAAAAAAAATAGTTAATAAATTGGTGGTATGATTGTATATTTTAATATATGTTTTTTTCATTAAGCAGAATGTATATGCTCACCTTCTCTACCATCATTTTTAGTTTTGCAGGAAAATTTAGGATTTGGAGTATACAAGTATTAGAATAATAGAGACTCTGCAAGTTACTTATGTGGATTAATGGGATCGCTATGAATTTATGGATTATAAATGATTTTTTAATAATTTCGTCCAGACTCAAAATATTTTTTATAAAATATAAGTTTTTACAAGAGACATGGATATAATTGGATATGATTTAGAAAATTCTGATTTTCAAGAGACACGGATTGAAAACTACTTAAATGCTAGTTAATTTTCAATCAGTATTCAATTGATATTTTAACACAATTTTCAAATGATATTCAACCGATTTTTACTTGGTTTCAATTGGTTTTCAATACTTAATTATAAATATTTTATACAATTTAACCAAAAAACAATTCTTTTCTACGTTACATCAGAGTTTTAAATAACCATGTATGTTTACAAGGTCAAGCAAATCAACTTTCGTTCTACAATGCCTGAAAATGGAAATCTCAAAACTGGAAATAATGAAAAAATTGAACCGTCTACACCAAAGAAAACCAGTTTCAGGAAGAAACAAAAGACATGTGATCGGATCCAAATTAAAAGTTGGGAAACGTGTACGTGTAATTTCCTCTTTCGTAAACCATTAATCTGGGCTTTTCTTCCCCCCGTTTTGCAGAATTACTAGGCTTATATAGTTTATATTACAGTCTCCTCAATGCCTGAAAGGAAGGCTACAGGAATGTTGTGGTAGAAATGGAATTCACAATTGGCACTCAAGATTGTTAATAATCCAGTCACCTGGAATGTTACGCAAAGGGACTCATTTGGGCCACAAGGATCTCATCCACCAGGATTAGAACATACTAAAAATATATATTTGCGTGTAAAATAACGTTATAGCTCATTGGCTTGCTCATTTAGTTTTCATGGACTATAGTGTCGGTTTTCACTGTATAACTAATATCAGTGATTCACCTTATAAGATTTTTTGCCTTGATCTCTTTTGCAATAAAATTACTTTTCCCATTTCACCATCACTATATCAATGTAGCATTATTAAAGTATTACTTATCTATTGACCCTTCCTCTTTTCACAAGATGATTGATCATTTCACTTAGATTTAGCTTATCTAGATTGACCCCATACCTAAATGACACCACATATTCGTCGACTCAATTAGGATGACTCCACAAATATGTGATAATAATTTTATTGTTAATAGAAAAATCAAGAGGAACATTCATCCTGACCAATTACAAAAGTCTCAGAAAATAGCTAGGCATACTATCTAAAGAAAACTAAATAAAAATCTCTAATGCCGGAGTGAGCGAGCCAATGAGCCGGATAATTAGTTTTCCGAATTGTATGTTTAATTTTGAAATTCCTTGCCGTAATAGGCTCCATGCATTTCGAACAAGAGATTCTTTATTACCATGCCAATTTTGTGGCTCCGAAATGATCTTGATGGCGAGTTCAATCGGTCTCAATAATAACATTAACGAAGTTGTTCGGAAGCCGATTCAAAGTCTTGCCAAAGTCTCCCAATCTCAGGCAAAAACAAAAGAGCAGTGCTCGATACTGATGGACTCACAATGAAAAACTCCACCGTTATTGTCGGGAGCAACAACTCCCAAGCGCATCGTTTTTTGGTGTTCTTTTGAGCTAGTTTAGTTGGTATTTTTTAAAAAACACAAACCGACATTTGGCCCTTCAAATTTGTGACACTTCACCTCTGGATCCTACTATTTTTTTTGTCAATTGAGAACCTAAGAGTGATGGACTGCACAACTGAGGATAACTGTCTCATATTTTTCACTATAAAAAGTGGTAACTCCCACCAAAGTGGTGGAAGAAGAATTCAAACTCAAGATTTTTCATGTGAGTTTTCAACTCATTTGCCACCAAACTAAATTAGCAGGTGGTTTGGATCCTAAAGTAACTCGACAAACTAACACAGAAATTAATTTTGAAAATAGTTGGTGGCATTTAATCTTGTGGAACATATATAGTAATGTGGCAATAAGAAAAACGCGGCAAGTATAAGTTTGGAAAGTTGCCTTGTTTTGGTTTTGTAATTAATGAGATGAGACAACACTGATCAATCGGCATCGACTCTCTTTAAAGACAGGCCTACAATTGTGTAATTAACAAACCACCCTAAATTATTGATTTATTTATTTTTTGATCGAACTAAATTCTTAATTTTTTTTTGACAAGCCTCAACTCAACACGAGGATACAAGAAATTCTAGGGCTGATGATTTTTGACACGAAATTAAACGGGTTTGGGTTGATCATAAATGAACCCGTTTATGACAAAAAATGGATTCAATCCGTTTATGACTTGTTTAACCCGTTTACTTAATCGGGTTGTTGGAAAAAGAGGTTTGCCTATGACGGGTGAACTGAACTCGGTGGGTCAAGGTGTGAACCGGGACCGTGGACCGAGACCAATTGAGTTGGGCTCGCAAGGCCCATTGGGCCTATAATGGGCCAAATGAGCAAAACACATTTGGAGGCATATAAATAAGAGATGGGAAAGTGAGAAGTGTGTGTGTGGGAAAAAAGAAGAGAAAAGAAAAAGAAAAAAAGGATAGAAAAGATAGGGAGGAAGAACGTTTCTTCCCTCCACCATTCTTCCTCCTCCTTTCTTCTATCTCTCTCTTTCTCTCCATCCATCTCCTTCCACCATGCTTCAGTAGCATGAAGAGGTCGATCTGTGTGGTATCTAGAATGTTGGAAAAAGTGGCCCGCCCATGAAGGGTGAACCGAATTCGGTGGGTCAATGTGTGAACCGGGACCGTGGACCGAGGCCAATTGGCTAGTCCAATTGAGATGGGCCCAAAAGGCCCATGTGTTAAGCCTATTGGGCCCAAAGCCCATTTAAGGGCTTATATATATGAAAGAAGAGAAAGAGTTCTTCCATGGATTCCATTCTTCCATCCCCACCAAAGACGTGAGAGAGAGGGAAAGGAAGCCTCTCTCTCCAATCGTTCCTCGTTCGTCGATGGTCCTAATTCAAAGTGGCATCTAGGCTGCGAAACAGACGAGCACTCTTGTAGCCAACCCGACCGTTGTTTGCTCGTAAGACCAATATCAAACCGATCCTGACCTTTGTCTTTCGCTGCTGGTTGGGTCGAGCTTCAGCAGGAATCAAGGTAGGTAACACGAATCTACTTTATTATACTGTTTATCTGTTAAACCGATAGCTAGATTCCTTCAGTGGTATCAGAGCGGAGAACAAATTTTGGATTATGATTCAAAATTCTTGTTGCTCTTTATCTGTTATACATACAGTAAATTTCTTGTATTCGACTTTTTGTCCTGAACGTCGTTTTTGGTTCGAGTTCGTCCGGAACCAAAAACTGAAATTTGGATTTTTAAAATTTTGATAAAATATTTGAGATCAGCGACCTCAAAAACATTAGTTTCCCAAGTTTCGTTGCGAAATTCTATCGGGAAGATCATAAAATCGACGAAAATCCGATCGAAAAATACTGAGTAAGAAGCTTACAGATGAATTTTCCATATGATAAGAATGACGACGTGGAGAGTTGTGATTCGTCCACATGACCCACTCAGAACGCAACACTTGGCGAAGCAATAATTCGGTCAAAGTTGACCGAGACGTGGACCACTCATCGATCGACACGTGTCATCTGCAGACCATGTGAACCGAATGTCGGCAACCAATCACCACCCGACACGTGTCATATGCAACACATGGCCTAATCAGAAGACAACAAGTGGCGAAACCTTTCAGAAGAAATTCTGGATAGACAAGCCATGTGAACTAATGAGAATTTGCCACGTGTCATTATCGCCACGTCACTGTGAGACGTGGCACTACAACCACGTGTCACACACTTCACGATGACACGTGTCATCCATGTTATTAAATTTTGGACCAATGAAATTGCAACAAGTGTCAGAATGGCACGTGTCTCCATGCAACTGCGACAAGTGGTGGCATTCTGGAGTTGTGCGTGTCTTGCATGCTCAGTGCGTGATCGCGCTTGGGATGGACACGTGGCTCGTGTCAGTGCGTGACACATGTCTCGACCTTTAAATTTCTTAAAATTTTCTGTAGAATTAAAATTTGGATTTTTCTTTTATTTTTGACATATGTTTTACAATTTTTTGAGTTCCAAAACTATTTTTTCCAAATTGTTTGGATATTAAAAGTGTTGTAAAAATTATGAAAAATATTTTTTCTGCCAAGAATTATTTTGAAAATTAGTTTTTAAAATAATTGATTTTAAAAACATGCAAATATGGTTCTAATTAAGATAATTGAAATGAGATTTCAATTATTTGGGAAATACGCGAGTGTATATACTCATTTTATTTGTAATTTATTACGAATATGTCAATGAGGTAAAACTACATTGCATTAAACATAGTGCGAATTAAGGGAGAATTTGCACGACTCCTAAAATGAGTATTTTGGGATTGTGGAGGTTGTAAGGAGAATAAAATAATTGTGCATAAGTACGCATAGGTGATGAAAGTTTGCTTACTTCATAAGAGATTATTATTCTCATCACCAATATTGGTTAAAGATATTGATCTATACTAGAATTTTATGGAAACATGATTCCCTAAGAATCGTGGAAAGAAACTTGGAGATTCTAGAAAATAAAAACATTTTAACATTGGTATGTCCAATATTAAACCATGATCACGAAGAAAGATCATGAGAAGTTGTAGATTCACTTTATGGTCATTTGATTTATAAAATTCTTCGAAAAGTTGGAACAACTACTTTTGAATTATGTTCTAACATATTGGATTGTGGTCCATTATGTATCTAAATTGGTAGGTATAAAGTTAGTGCTAGATGTGTTTGGAATTATATTGAGGATATTTAAGCATTATTCGTATGTTAATGCTGACCAATGCTAATGTACGTGTATTAACATTGAAATTAATTGTTTGGGTATCATGTTGGTTCAATAAATGATATTGATTTCATTTATTGTTTTTGACTTATTCTTATGTTGATTTACCTTAATTTAATATACAATATTTTATATGTTGAATATATTATCCAATAATTGAGTTTGTCTAAATAATTGAAATAACCAACATGGATTTCCCTAAGTCAAAATGGACTTTAAAAATGAATTCAAACAGTCATTATTCACTGTCTATAAAATTAAATATAATATAGTTAATTATTAAGACCGAGATGATAAATGTGCACCTAGTGTATATTTTGATTCAAAATTTAGTAAGAAGCTATGTTAGTTTAATTTTAGTTAGATAGTAAATATATGTGTATTGCAATGACTTACTTTTGTGCAATTATGTCTTGTTGTTTGTCATATTATTTATGATATTCACTGCTTGTAAAGACGATTTATGTTGAGCCATACAAGCACATATGTTGAGCTTATATGGCAACAATCTTAAATTCTAGATTATGAAAATCTAACGTGTACTCTGAGAGCAATAGCTCGTGCCTCTTTGAACTTGGATAAGGTTGAATTCAAGAAGGAGTAGTATACCACTCAATATATTTATGGACCGTGATGTCTATAGACGTGGAAGTAAAATAATTTCACTATGTCCATCATCTTGTAAGTACAAAGAATGATGAAATCACTTTGGCTAGTTTTTACAAGTATCAATGTGTAATAATTTTGTAAATTGCATTTAAGGAATAGTTAGTTGGAGTGAGACTAACTAAACTCGTGGTCTTTGACCATCAATACTGATACTTGTTACAAGTATCCTAATCATATGAGTAAAGGCATAAGACCTATATGATTAGAGAGCTAGTGCTATTGGTCATAAATTGATCAAAGACGAGGTCCAAAGTTTTTTTTCCACTTCTTTCCTACAAGTTAGAAGCAAATCGAGTTGTACCTAACCCACGCTAATCTCAAATGTGAGATTGTGAGGAATTCGACAACGTCTTATTCTATTGGAGAAATTCCAATATAAAGGCAAAGAAAAAGGTTTAAGAACCTTAAGTCCTTAAGAAGTGGAGATCAGGAAAAAAGTTTTGAGTAAATCCTTGAACAAGAGCAATGACAACATTTAGTGTGTAAAATGTTCACTACCAAAGAAGCACAATATGTGAGACGATGCACCTTTGGGGGTATGTTGCTCAAACTCACGCAAGTGAGACGAGTTAACTTGTTCAATGTTCTTTATTGAATTTCATCGTTAGTAGATGGTTAATTCAAATTTAAGAATCCTCACAATGAAGTTATGGAATAAATTTATTTAATACCAACTAGTTCTAAGAAGGAACAAGTTGAGTATGCAAGGAATAACTCGAAAGTAGGAGTTTAAGGATTTGGCATGTGCGAATTTGTTTTGTGCAAAAGCTGAAATCTTTCTTGCATTAACTTTTGTCGTAAATATATTGAAGTTTGCCTTCAATATTTATTATAAAAATAACGTCATTTGTTAGACTATGTTTTGAGTGGGAGGCTACTTTAGAACTAAAAGTGGTTTATTGGTTAAGGTAAATGACATAACTATTAAAAGTTCTAGTTTTCATTCGTTGCCACTTCACATAATCACGAGAGATTATGTGAAGTTAATGCACGTAACACAACCACTTTGACAAAATCAAGTTCATCGATTAGCTCAAATGGGAGTATTAGACAATTGTGTAAGTTCAAAGTCTAATTGCGAGCATTGCAAAGAGGAGAAAATTAGAGAGGAAACCATTTCAAAATGCACTTTGAGCTGA
>CAODLS012161142.1:0-12038 GCA_948243855.1 Flueggea neowawraea
CACCATGGCCACCACCACCTCGTCCTCTAAGAAGATCTTCTTCAACTGAATTGTTGTTGTTGTTGTTGCTAATATTGTTGGACCCGTCATGGCCTACTTCACCACTAGGTGGAGGAGGAGGGGGCTCACCGCTGCCGCCGCCACCACCACCACCGGTTGCTAGCACAGCAGTACTTGAGTCCCCTAGCATAGGACTCACTTTGAACACCTTCCGTTTCTTACGCTACTCTTCTGTCAAATCACAGTTCTCTGTGTGTGTGTATAATGGGAAAAAATAATTAAGAGCTTAAACAAATTATAATAATACGGTGGTGATGAAGGGCAAAACAAAAGAGAAGGTGAATTCACAGAAGAGGGGTTTTATGGAGATGGGTTTTTTTTTTAGGGTAAAGATGGTGAATTTATTTAATTTATTCGGTGGGATCTTCAAGCTTGTCAATCTCAAGAAGTATTGTTTCTTTTTTTTAAAAAAAGAAAAGCAATTAATTATTTTTTTCTTTCATAGCAGTGGAATCTTTGGATTTTTTATTTGTTTAAAAGAAATTTTTTTTGCTACACCTGTTATACACAACGCTAATAAAAAAATTATTTGGACTCGATCTAATTACACTTTTCAATAAAAATTTTATTTTTTTATTAATTTAATATATGACAAAAATTATACAATAAATATAGCCAAAAATTTCCAAAGTTAAAAAGTGTGGGGAGAGGTGTCATTTGAGTTTTCTCTCTCTTTTCTCAACAGGATGCAATAAGGTGGCACAGAAAGATATATAACCTCCACACATCACTAATTAGCAATAATAATAATCATTAACATATTTCTTTTCTCCAAATTAATTATCTCTATCATATAAACTCAAATAAACTATTTCGAAATTAGAGCAAATAATTTTTTTCTAATATTTATTCTATATATTCTTTAGTGTATAAAGCTCACGACGAGTCAGTGTACTTACACGGAACCAATGGTTTATATGAAAAATTAAGATATTGATGTAGTAAAATCAATAATTAATTTAAAAAGCTGTAATTCGAAAATTAAAAGCAAAATAACATAAATGAGAATTGATCAAATCATAACAAAATCACATAATTCTATAAAAAAAAATAGAAGCACATGTTTTGACAAAAAGAAATAAGCAGAGACAATAATAAAAGATAACCTCATTCAAAAGAAATGTATAGTTTTAAACAAAATAAAAAAAAAATACTACAGTTTATTATAGTAGAGAGAGAGAGAGAGAGTAAGCATTACTGCCGCATACCATCAACAATTGTATAAAGAGACGATGGTGATAATATTATTTGATGTTTTGTCTGTCCAGCTATATTTAGTTAAAAGCCGGCCCAGGTAGGTGACCTTTTTTTTCATCCTTTTTTGTTTCCTTTTAAGTTTTCTTCTGTAAAAATTCATTTTTATACCTTTACTGCTCTTTTTGTTACTGTTATGTTTTATTCTCTTTCTCAATTCTCTACATTTATTACATAGTCCTTTTTTTTATCTATCGGGAGTCTAACAAACCGATGGATTGCACAACTGGGACAATCATCCTCATACATCTCACCGTAAAAATAATAACTCCTTCTTAAGCAATGGTTAAAGGATTCGAACCTTAAATCTTTCATATAAGTCTTTCATTTATTTGTTATTAGACTAAACAGTCAGTGGTTATTACATAATTTTTTTTAGTATTTGCAAAATAAAATCAAAGAAAAATAACTAAAATACAAAACTAATGATATAATAAAGAACAAAAAACTGATATTACATACATATGCATTATGAGTAGGCTGGGCATATGAGCTATTAATTCAAGTTATTAATATAATAAATAAAATATTTAAAAATTAAGATTTTGATGTAGTAAAAAAACATTAGATAACATGAGTGTCGTAAAATATTTTTTTTAATTCTTTTATACTTTTTTTACTAATAATATGAAAGTGATTCTAAATCAGAATGATCACCATGTTAATTTTTATGATCTTAGTAAATTACCATTGTGTATTCCTTAAACATCTCACTTCAACTCATAAGCAATTTATGAAAGTATAAGTAAACCATTTGGGTTTTATTTTAAAATATCTTTCTTTTTTCTTTTTTCTGAAAGGAAACATGAATAACAGCTTTGCTTCTTTAGGGTGTTTTGGATTTCAGTGGAGGTTGGCTACACTAAAAGAAAGTAAAATTACTGAATGAACCCTAACATGGATCCCATTGACCTTTAATCATTGAAGCCTATTTTTGTGCAATTTTTTATTTGCTCTCCTGATTTGTGATCTGGGTTTGTCTCTGTAATTTAGAATTTCATATTATTGGTGACTATCATTTTTCTAATCCCAAAAATACTCTAATTTCAAAACTAAATAAATAAGTACAGGTAGCATATGTTACACACATGAAATAAAAAGATACTAATGATCCCCCGCGTGATATTAAATTACCGCTACGTGTCCATTAAAATTATAATCAAATATATTCATACATTCAGCTTCCATGTTAAATCAAACCTTTGGGTTTTTTTAGACCACCTGGTATCTGTCATCTCATAAAATGCGATTAATCTGGATTCGACCTAGGCAATACCTCAAAAGGCAGCAGATGTCTCCCTCAAGAGTTTAAGATAGTCGTAGCCGTAGCCGTATACTTAAGATTCAAATATGTGATATCTGGTCAAGCTGGAAGAATTTCTGCAAACTCATCCACATTCTCTTGGCTAAACCTTTATTTTTTAACCATACATATTATTAGCATCATACAAATTTCGATCCTATAAATATTATAAATAATTAAAATGTCTATATTTATATTTTGAATACTTTAAAAAAAATTCAAAATATAGACTATGTAACTATGTAAAGAGACCTACTGTCATTATGTAAATATAATACTTTTTTTTAATTAGGTGATGAGACTGTGATATATACTTGCTTGTGGTGTAACTATGTAAAAGGACCTACTGTGATTATGACAAATGTGTAGTTTGACAAATACATTGATTTCATAATTGTGCAAATAAAAATGGCCATAAACTTATCTATATTTTTCTTAAAAAAAAGGAAGGACAAATTGAAGTGGGAGCCACTGTTGAATTAAACTAGTTAGATGAAGGTCATGTTATTAGCCCAAGCCATTTATGGATTGAAGTAAATGGTGGCCAATCCTGTTAGGTTGGAACCTACCCCTATTAAATGGGGTTCCAAAAAATTTGATGCATATGATCCCTTTAATCACATATGATTCAAAAATAATTGGGCAATGTTTGGGACCATTTCACCCTTCCTGGCCTCTGATTAATTGGGATGTTTCTCTATTTCTGTCTGACTGAACATGCCTTATAACCACACATTTTAGCTTAAATGTTTTATTATTCATTCATTCTATTTATATTCACTTTTCATACAAATATATTTTAACATATTTGCTTACTGAGTATATTTTAACATCATTATATGATTCTCATGCATATGTATATATTATTCAAGCATTTAAAAAAAAAAGAAAATGTAAAAATAATTAAAAATATTATTTTAAAGGAGTGCCTTAAAAAATTTCTATTGCAATGGAATTCTTTTTGTCAATACATGCCTTTGAAATAAGTAGGAGATTATACAGGTTGGAGATAAGAGATAAAAAAAATGAGCATTTATGATAATAAAAAAAATAGAAATAAGTGGTCTGTTCATTTAATAATATATTATATACTGTCGAATATATTATTAGCGAACAAAATACTTTTGGATGAAAATTCTAAATAATTTATTTATTAAATCATCAGATATTCAAGTACTTTTATAAGATATGACTATAATTCAAATTTAAATTAGACAAAAAGTTTACAAAAACTAGAATTCTTTCTATCAAATTTTAAAACTCGTTTATACCCAAGTCAAATTCTTTTGTGGCTTACAAAGCAAGAAATGGCGAAAGGATGACCAAGGGATTTGGGGGAAGAAATTAAGGCACAATAAAAATGAAAAACTTCTTTTACATATCAAATTCAGTAACTCAATAATTGAGTATCAAAATTCAAAAATTAAAAATGAAAAACTTCTTTTACATATCAAATTCAGTAACTCAATAATTGAGAATCAAAAATCAAAAATCAAAAATCAAGAGGATTGCCCAACACATAATGGAATGTAGGGCCCAATTACTGAATAGGTCAATAAATGCACAAATAATCTTAGATGAACAACTTTATAATATATATGTACCATTATCAGGTACACAATATCAAGGGAAGGATTTCAAAAAAAAACAAATATCAAGGGAAGAAGCATATATGCAGGGGTATTTTGGTCATGGAAAAGCTGTAATGGGATTGCATTTGCCTACAATGGAGGGTAAGACAAGGGCATAATGGGGAAAATGAGCAAAGATGGTGTTAAACTACAATAAATATATACTTTTAAATTATAATATATTTTAAATATTCAATATATCAGGGGTATATTATTGATACATATGGAATTTTAAATTGAAAAGCACGTAAACACATTGCATTATTCGGAGCAAAAAGTCAAAATGTGAGGGAATACATGAAAATTTTATGCGGTAATGGGGCACGATACTTGGAATATGATAAATTATAAAAATAAATGTAGACCCAATACGATTAGCGATGTTCTTGTAATACGTATTTTAAAATTTAATTTGTTATGGTGGTTGTGTATTTTTGTATTGTATTTTACCTGTTTTGGAAGATATTTATAGTTACTGGATTTTGTTTCTATGTAAATGCTTCTCTGGCAAGAACATCTGAATGAGGAGGAATAATGGGACATATGAGGTTATGAGATGCCTTGTAGAAGTGAATAGATGCTTCCCACTATGTGTATATATTGTCCACTATATTAATTTATACCCAACAATTGTAAATACGTAAATAGTTGTATATATATTCCAGGACTGCCCATTTTGTGAAATTAATTCTTCACAGGAAGGAATCACAATATGATGCTCAAGTTGGGTGCAGCTGTTAGAATTTTTACTAGTGTACATATTGAGCAACTTGAATGTGTAATTGTGCATGTTATAATTAATGTTTTTAGTTTTTTTTTTTGTTTAATAACATTAAATAGCACGACCTTTATTCGGTTTTGTATTTATGACTTGACTTTTTGAAAATAACACTATTTTCGTCATTTTTTGCATTTGTAGTATGAGTTAATATATCCGTTTAAATATGATAATTGATGATGTGACACTAACAGCGTGATGACGTGACCGTCAGTCTTCAAGTGATAGTTCATCACGCCATCAATGCCACGTAATCAATTGTCTTTTTTTTTTAAATGTTATTAAGCTTTTTTTTCTTTCATATCCATATACTTTAGTAATTTGGCCAGTTGAGGCTAGCTTGGATGTGTGAGTTGTAGAACTCAAAGTTGATAGCATGAATTCTAATGTATTCAAGTTATCATAAAGTAAGGAACCTTAATTTGGTGGTTCGGAAAACCTTCAGGAGCTGATTCAGGCCTTAATTTGGTGGTTCGGAAAACCTTCAGGAGCTGATTCAGGAGAAAAACGACTGCAACGCTCAACTATTAGATGTTTCAACATCTCGAAAGGATATCTCGCAAACATCTATCACAAAGCTTAATTGGAAACCTAAGCGATTTTGGGACCAACTGGGAGTTTGCGCACGGATAATTAATTGAGAAGGTGGATGAAATCGAAAATAATTGAGAATAGCAATTTGGTTTTATCTTCTTCCGAATTTATGGACAATTTTCGAAAGGAAGTGGATGAACAAGCAATTTGGCGGATGAATTGACCCAAGCCTCTTTCAAAGGAAAATTTTATCGCATTATGTACCAGCTTCGATAATTTTCTCTTCCACCTTCAGCTTATGGGGGGGCATGACAGAGGATAAGGATCATGCTTGTATATAGTTGGTTATATTACAAAGCATTAGCCAAGTGTGTTGCATTATATTAG
This sequence comes from Flueggea neowawraea, assembly GCA_948243855.1. NCBI lineage: Eukaryota > Viridiplantae > Streptophyta > Magnoliopsida > Malpighiales > Phyllanthaceae > Flueggea > Flueggea neowawraea. Next base: position 5,948 of record CAODLS012161142.1, read on the forward strand.
CTCGTGTATCCATATCAAGTCGTACATATATATATAACCTCATTGTAACATCATACGAGTTTGTGATTCAATCAATATTTTCAGCAGCAAATACTTCTCTAATATTTTTCAGATTATCATTATCTTCAGTAGCTATTTTCAATTTGATGTAAAACCAAGTACCGTAATTATAACAACTTGATCAGTAGATCGACAATATTCAATAGAATGATCAAATGATATACAATTAAAATTAAAGGATTGCAACAATATAATGATAACAAATAAAATACATCTATAATCAAGAGTAACAAACACAATCTCACACATAAGTAAAAGACCGACTAATATGGACAGGTGAAGAGAGCTAATAAGGCGCAATGTCATTGGCAACAACATCCAAGGCAGATCAAGACAGGCGATAGAGAAAGAAGACACAACAAAGACGTGAGAATCAGCAATTGGTGAGAAAGCAGAAGTCAGAGGTCAAGGTAGAAGCGTGGAAACATTAGTGAAGTTGGGGAAGGCAACAAGAAGTTGAGTTAATGTCTTAGATTTGGATCAAATAAAAGATCTGTGCTTATTGAAAATACACTAAGTTAAGAGGCTAAACAAAGAGAATACTAGCTAACACTAGTAAAAAACAATTAACAACACCTAACTTTACAAGAAAACAATGTTTTTCTGAAAAATTCCCAACAACCCAATATCTATAACTAATTAAAGATAAATAGTAAATTTTATGATAAACAATCGATTTTTCAACCACTTTTAGCAACAAATGATGAATTCGTCGCCAACTTATCGCATTCAACAACCCGAAATCTATAACTAAATTCTGTTTTCAGATGTTGACTAGATGTTTTAGTATCTTTCTTGCTACTCTCTGCTCATGCATATAAGGGAGCTTGCAACTTAATTGATATTGATTAATAAAGTGACCAATTTTTCTCTCCAAACTTGCTTTATGTTAAAAAGGTCGGCTTCTGTTTTCTAACGATGATTTACCAATATTTCTGTTGAAATACTTAATTATGACAAAAGTTGTTTTCCGTTGCTAATCCAGAGACAGAAGGCATTTTTCATTATTATGTTTAGCAAAGAAAATATTGTGTGTTTGTCACTAAATAACAATGGATAGCGTGTTCCATAGCTAAATTTCGCGAATACTCTAACGGCTCTTGTATTTGACATCGTTTTATCTGTGGTTGTTAATACAATTTTAGTGGTATTGTCTATTGTCAAAATAGTGACGATTACCAACTCTATGTAGTTAAAAAAATGATTAGCAAATATATTTTTTAAATATTTTTAATTTTCAAAAAATAGAAACAAAATAAAAAATAAAAAATAGAAAATTATTTTCTAACTAAACATAACTTTAGTATTTCTTTTCTCGGAAAAACGCTGTTTCTTTACCGTGTAAATAACTAAAAAAAAAGGAACTAGGCGACCAACAAAATTGAGAGAAAAATGAAAAAAAAATCTAAAATGTTGTCTTGTGAAATTAAAGGCATAAGTCCTTAAAATAAAAAAATTTAAAAGCTAATTATTTAATAATATTAAGTCAAATTCTTTCTCTTAAAAAAAAATTGGAGAATCTGACTCATATGCAGGCTGGTGTCATGAAAATAATGTCTAAATGATGGTGTCTGAAATCTGAATGTGAAAGGACAATTTGGCAGCCACAATCTAGGAATAATATTTGATGAGCATAAAATATATATCACTAAATATTTAAATATATGATAATAAAAAAAGTATAGCATGATTGTAATAAAAGGAAATTTAAGCAGAGGAAAGAATTTGTAACTTGGGTTTTCTTTTTCTTTTTTTAATGGAATAAAGACATTTTTTAATATTAGAATGGAATAAAGATGAGAGTAAACCCTAATCCTACTTTTTTTTAATATATATGTACATTGTATCTACGTACACAAAATGCACCTACTACTTTATATTGAATATTTATATCAAGAATACCGCATTATACAAGAGTATGTGTTATGAGTTATTTATTAATTAACTAATTATTTTAAAAAAATAAGTTAGGTTTTTGAAAAACAGAAAATGGGGAATTCAATCCATGATTTTGTGATTTGAAAAATGATCACACTTTAAATAGAAGTGCATGTTCATATTCATAATTTAGTCTTTATTAAAATGCCGAAAGCTCAATCTTTTAAAAAGTATAAAAAAAAGTGGGATACACATGTAAGTTGTTCGAAATTATCCTACCACAAAAGCACAAAAGAAGATATCACTCAATACTTTAAAGGCAACAATCATCACAAGCAAGTGCAATTAACCAATATGTTTAGAGAATAATACACTTATCTCAAAATTATTTCCGTTTAAACAATTCGTTGTTTTATTTGCTACTTTTGTTAATTTTTATAATTATATATTATTGAAATATGAATAGTTATCGTAGTTCAAAAAATAATCAAAAAAATACTCAAGAAGGTGTAAATGAGTTGGTGTGGGAATTTTCTAGCTTAATCAGCAATTTCAGGTTCAAGTATGGACATGCAACTACTTTAAAACTCTTGAGAGTGACTTTTGTCGCCAAACGGAGTTCTATCCGGGCTGAATTCGGATTACTCGGATCCTATGAGATTCCAAATATCGGATGGTTGAACAAAAAATAATAATAATAGTAAATAAATAAATAATGTCATTATTAAAATATAGAATACTGTTATCCAAAATCTAGTCCGACTTGTATTCTATACTGTACAAATATCATGCAAGCTACAATCTTAATATTTTTAGCGTAAGCATATATATATATATATATATATATTTCAAGATATAGTTTTGATACAAACTAAATTAGTCAAATTAAATACCAATAGGTTGCAATCTATTGCGATTGAAGTTGCTTCTAATATTAAAGGTATAATGTTCAATTTTGATAAGAGCTAAAGTATGCATAAAAGAAATTAAATTAAATATTTTTTTGATAGTTGTTGTTATGAGATTTAAACTCGAAATTTAATGTACAAATTTTTATTTACTTGCCAGTTAAGCTACTAATCATGAGTAAATCAAATTAAACATGGAATATCTTTAATTTTCTCTTGCATGAAAAAGGAACTGCACTCAATCATATAGCTCCCGATCGATGTATATAGCTGCATTACTTGTTAGTTACATTCATTCACTGTAAAACAATGTACTTATATTCCATTTACATTTATATGTTTTTTCAAAGCTCTTTAAGTATCAAAAAGCTGAGTATTAATTACTCCCAATTTTTTATAGAATATATAGAAAATAACTGCTGAAATAATTAAGATGGTAAGAACTGAATTTCAGTAATTTAACTGAAGCACCGAATTCTAGAATTTTATTAAGAATATATAATTTAATGAGAGATGCACGTGATTTTAATGAATTTTATTTTTGAATGATAATATAACAGATGTCACAATTGATGAGTTTTTTAAAGGTTGAATATAAAAATAATAATTTTTTTAAAAAAGGCCAAAATTAATAAAAAAAAATTACAAAATTCAGCCTTAATATTATTGTGTAGTTTTATCAAGTGTTTTTTTAAAGTGGCATGTCAAGAATTTAACGGTGTCACAAAAAATTTTGACACGGCCATAACTGATCAATTTGTATAAAGGTAGACATTTTAAAATATTTTCTACAAAGTCGGTCCACAATTTATAATTTTAATAAAAATCAAACATTTTAATGTCATTATACTTTTAATAGGCTTACTTTATAAGAAAACGATAAGGAGTACATAATTTTTTTTGATAGGTGGAATAAATAAATTTTAATAAACTGAATAATTTTTACTTAGATTTATTACTAGAAATCAATGCAAACTTGTAGAAAAATTAAAAAAAAAATAAGGGAGAAAAATTAAATCTCTCTAGTATTTTGTTGCTTTAGTTATTCTCCAATACATAAATTGTAGTTATTCAGTCATCACAAGAAGAAAGCATATATTAATATATAATTTCACTGGATTGGAAAACCAAAAAAAAAAAACTGAAAATAGGGGCAAAAATAGGCAAATAAATGTGACAATGCTAAGGTGTAAAAACATAAAATATGGAAAAAAAAAAAAAGTTACAAGTAGACAAAAGGTTAAGTTCACATGGGTGGGCAATGGGCATGTGATGTGAATGCCCAGTTACATCTTCTTCTGTCTACCATGTGGGATTTACCTCTTCATTCATCTGTTTCCAGCTAAGCATCCCACCATTTTGTTTTTCTATTTTTTTCCTTTTTATTTTTAACCTTTTGCCATTTCTAACCTAAAAATAAGTCATTAAGTTTTTATTTCAATGGTGCTCAGTCATGGTGATTATTTATGATAAGATAACACGATTACAGAGTATATAATTATGGCACAATATGATTAACTCAAACATGTGATATCAAGATGATGTTAGCATGATTATGAGCCGCTAACCTAAATTATCGCCCTTCTGTCGTCTGGTTAACACTTCACTAGTATTATACTAAAAGATGCACACTTAAATTCTTTCTTGTTCTAACAGATAGTTTAAATGGCAATACAAATCTTTTTTTTACTAGTCGTTTTCATGAAATTTAAATTCGAAGCCAACTTACAAGTCATTAATTGTTTACCAGATGAACTAGAGACAAATCTCATCATTAAAAGAAAATAACGAGATTGTAAAAGGGTTAGCATATACAACACACATTCTCAGGTAGATTTGTTGCCGTTTTGGAAACCGTCGGTTCTAGTTCAAGAATCGGCGGTTTCGGTTTCTGAAATAAAAGAACCAGAACCAAACTGTGGTCAAAAGCAGAATCGAACCAGAACCAAACACAGTTTGGTTCTGGTTCGATTCTGCTTTGATTTTGCTTTTGACCGGTTCAACAGCCGGTTTCGGTTCGATTCCCTCTTTTTTTTTGAAATTTTGTTTTTAATCCGCTATTTTATCCCGTCAATTTTTTTTCGGTTTGTAAATTTTTTTATATTTAATAATTAATTATAGTATCAATAATACATTGTATTCCAAAAATGTTTTTTAATTATTTCTAAACAAATTAATTATTCTACTAGTAATTACATCACATAATTTAAAAAAATAATAAAAAAAACTCTTTAAATTTTATTAAATGGAATGAAATAACAAAATAACTAAATTAAACTATAGTAAAAAAGTAGAAGGAATTTGAAAATTCTAATTGCAAAAAATAACTTTGAGAAATATAAAAAATGTAATTACAATAATAAAATATATAAATAATTAATAAGAGCAATTTAGAGCAAAATAAATTTTTGAGAGAGAAGAAATAGTATGAAATTGGTAGGAATAGGGTAGGAGTATTTATAGAGTTGAAAAAAAAGGAAAATGGAGGTTCAAACCGCCGGTTCGACGGTTTCTAGAGGAATGGAACCGGAACCTAAACCGCAACCTCCAGTTTTGGTCGGCCGATTTCGATTCCGGTTCAGTTCTAGTTTTGGCTGATTTTGACCTGTCCGATTCTAGTTCGATTTGCCGGTTCCAATTCAAATTTTACATGTCTATTCTCAGGGGCACACAAACACATTAAGGAGAATTTAAGGCAAGAAACTTTCTTTTTCCTTTTTTTTCGAAACTCTTTCCTTTATTTTTTTAGTATGCAATCACTTGAATGTGATCCATGAAGGTCTAAAGAAAACGTTACTTTTATTAACTATTACGATATTTGTCACTTTTTCCACTACTTGTACCATCTTTTGTTTACCCGTTCAGATAAAAAGATGAGAGAAATATATAAACAAACAAGCATCACAATGATTATGTTCAATTAAGGGTGAAGGTTAAACTCATCAACATGTCAAAATTGGATATTTAATCACATCAAAAGAAGCTTCTATAGTGGTATTAAGTAAAATTGTTCTGTCCTCTTTATTCTTCAATAATAAAACACTTCGAAAGCTCTATAAGAAGTAAATTTTCAAACACTAAAGATGATTATAATTGAAGTACAAAGGAAGCAATCACAACCATGTGGCCAACAATTTTAATACTAATATCTTGATATGTTGTATTACTTATGCCACTAACTAGTATTATGGGAACATGAAAGCATGTGCATATGGTGATTAATATCCTAATTGATCCCGAGGGTA
>CAODLS012161208.1:0-11123 GCA_948243855.1 Flueggea neowawraea
GAAGTGATTGTACATTATGTACTAGAGTATAATGAGAAGTTAACCATTAACGAAAAATAATATGATGAGTTAGCAGTTAATGAATTGCTGATATTACAGATTTATCAACACCTAAATTAGGTTAAGCATTAGAGATGCCCTAAGGTTTATATTCCATTTAGCAAACTGCCCACATGCACAAAACGTTTTATAACTATGAGGGTAAATGGGTCATGGGAAACCAATGATCAATTACAATCTTGATTAACTTACAATATTAGTTTTATTAAATTATTTTTCATTAATTAATAAAATTTAATAGTCCGCGCGAGTGCGGACATTCACCTACTTATATATATATGATTGTAGACAAACGTAGTTACATCACTTACGAAATACACCAGTTGTATATATGTATGTTGTACACATGCTCAATAGAATGAATGTGTTGTCGCCTCAGAAAATGCACAAAAATAATGATGGATACTTGAATACTTGAAAATCATGAACGTCGACTCGAGACCTGAAAACACAGAACACGATAAAGTCGGGATGCTCCCTAGAGGAGTTTCCGATACTTAAGTCAGTAGAGAGTTAGACAGAATATTAGTTTTGATAGTGAATAGTGCATATCTCAATCAGCTGTTCACCATGTACTATTTATAGTGGGACTATTTAATGAGTACTTCATAACGTCTCTTATTAATAACGAGTTGTAATGTTTCCGTTACAACTAAAGATTAAATGCTCTTAATGGTATTTTCTCCATGTCATATCAATTGCTCCTTACTCTTTTCTGTGGGTTCTCCAGAGATGAGAGTAAAATATTGGTCATATTTTTTACAATCATGAGTCAAACGTATTGGATATTTATGGTAGCCGCAAATAAGAGAAGTTAGGACTATTTTGAATTAAATTTCTAAACATGGAGTGACCGTGTAATTCTCCAGGGATCTGAGGACTGAGCAAGACATTTGGTGATTTTTCATTGAGTTGACTCAATGAACATCGCCTCTCAACTGGGGACCGTCTTCTCTGATGTTTCCGTCCTATTTTGATTTTATTCTTGATTCCCGAGTCCGTTTATTTCATAATTGCTTCCTTAATTTGGTCAATTTCCTTAAGATTTCCCAATTTAAAATTGCAGCCAGCTTGCTTAAGTTGCTTCTTCTTTGATTTTCTTTCCAAATTTGATGCTACTGGACTTTCGGTTGGATTTCATTCCCAATTCCGTTCAAGCCTCCAGTTTTTCCTTATTTGATTTTGACTTGATCCAATTTCTTTCTTAATTTACTCTTCACACACTCCTGTATCTCCTCCCAGATTAAGCATGCTTTTCAACCTCCAAATTAGAAAATATCTCACGTTTCTTGCATTGTTGGATTTTCCAAATTTGCCTCGCACTTTACTCTGTTTGCACCTCCCGAAGATTAGACTATACAAATCAATTACTTGTCAGAATTTTTCGTTCCTTTCTAATTCCTCCAAATCCAAATTTCACTTGCCCTACATATTTAAACGTCTTAATGATGCAGCCTATTTCCTCTTTGCTTCTTACGCCTCCTTTCCGACTCATCTCTTCTCTGTGCTCTACAAAATTCTTGGACCCAAATATTCTGCTCTCTGTGTCTCCCAACTTCAATCCAAATCGGTTTGCCTCACTTTTTCCTCCTTTAAACTATTATTATTTTCTCGTCTTCCGCTCGTGCTTTGCTTTTTCTTTTTCCGTGGTGCTTTCTTCTTGCTTGTTCGTTTTGTTTCTTCTGTTTTGTTATATTATTTTGCAGCTTTTTATTTCGGCATCAGGTGGATTATCTCTGGGCGGCGGTGGTCAATCAGGCCGTGCACACCGATGACGTCTGGCTTGGGCGGCGACATGGTAATTGAACTAGGAGTCCGTTTCGATCGAGTTACCAAAGGACCGAGGAGCTGGAATGACGCTGCTCGAGCTGTCTCTGATCGTTGAAATGATGAAGCCTTGGTTTGTTCGAAACAACGTCGTTCGATGTTGGTGAAACGACGTTGTTCAATGATGTTGAATGATTGTGCCTCGGTTTGCTTGAAACTACGCCGTTCGACGCTCACTTAAAATGACGCCGCATGACCGTTACGACGAGCAACATGCTGCCCGCTGATAATAGACAACCTACCGCTCAACACGCCACTTAGCAACGTAGCCAAACGGTTGGTCCTAAGCCTTAAACGTCCTGTCGTTTGCTCCGCTGTTGATCGACCATGCGTTTTTCCAGTCTAAGCTACTCATCGTTTCAGCTTCCGCAACTTACGACCACTCACCTGGTTGTATGACCACTTGATTTTGTCGTCCTGCATGCTACACGCTGTTTTGACCGTGCTTTGTTTTTTTTCTCTCACTACTTTTTTTTACAGGCCACTTCTCTTTGAGATGTCCAAGGATTGATGTGTCGTTCGAGATGTTCGAGAGACGGCGCACCGTTCGAGATGCTCCAGAGAATATGTCCTGCTCCATCCATTGATCAGAAGGGTCGTACTTCAAAAAATCAGACAACTTACCGTTGTTGATATGGACCAGACCACTTACCGTTGTTGTCATGGACTGAACCACTTGCCATTGTTGTCATGCGCCAAACCACTTGTTGTTGTTGTTACGAACCAGACGACTTCGCATTATTGTCACTCCCACCACCACGTGGGTGCTCGAGAGCCATTTCTTGTAGGATTTCACCCCCACTACCACGTGGGTGTTCAGTGTACCTTGACGACTCATGAGTCCTTGGTGGTTTGCAATTCGTGACTTGTGGTTTGTTGCTCGTGGTTCGTGACCTCGCTAAGGTCACCAACTCTCAGAGTCCTTCATCACCAACTCGCCTTGTAAAGTTCACCATCTTGACTTCACATCGTGCAATTCATGATCTCCACTCCATCTCATGAAATTCATTACCCACTCTACCTCGTGAAGTTTGCCATCTCCTCGTGAGGTTCTGCATCTCAACCTTGCCTCACAGAGTTCACCATCTCCTTGTGGGGTTCAGTATCTCGATCCCGTCTCGCGGAGTTTGCTATATCTAGTTCATCATCTCAACCCCAACTCGCGGAGTTCACCAACTCGAGGAGTCCACAGGCTCATGAGATTCAACATCTCGACCCCACCTCGCAGAGTTTGCCATCTCTTCGTGGAGTTCACCTCTTTGTGAGTCTCGATCCCACTTCATAGAGTTAGTCATCCACTTCATCACGTGAAGTTCTTCATCTCCTCGTGGAATTCACCACCTCGTGGACTTTAGCACTCCGTAGAGTTTATCATCTTGACCACACCTCACTGAGTTTGTCATCCTACCATGCTGGTATTCAGAGACTTTCCACTAGGTGATCGTGATGAGGACCAAGCTTTTGGTAGGATCAATTTGTATTTAGAGAGCTTTTGCTAGGGTCGAGCTTTTGCTGCTCTTGTTCGTCTGCTTTTCTTTCCTGCACAATTTGTATGTATCATTGCTCCCTAATCACATGGCCAAATGACTTTTTGGGCAAGTGATTTCAGTGGAGTTTTAGTAGCGATAAGGGTTGATGCGCTTGTTGAGTACAAAATAGACAAATTGTGGCGTGCAGTCATGAAAATACCGCTTGGGGTTTCACTTGTCATACGTTTTAGTGAATAAGCAATTGTGTGTGTTCATGACAATACCATTTGGGGTTTCACTTGTCAAACGTCTTAGCATTTCATCATTAGTCAACACTCGAGTTCGAGCAGGCTTGATGACTATATGCGATGTTCAATTTTCCTTTGCGTGTGTTCTACAATAAGCTCTCAATTTGCTGCAAGCTTCGTGCTCCATTGCCACATCGTAGTCTATTCTTTCATCGTGTGTTTTCATAGTGGGAGCTCGGTTTTCCGCAAGCTTTTCTACTCACTTCGCATATTTGTCACGTGATAGCCTGATTTCTTGCAAGCTTTTCTACTCACAGCTTAGTTGTTCCTCGCATGCTTTTGGTGAGGGCTTGAGTTTTAACAAGCCTTTCTACTTACACTGTTTTAGCATCCTCTTATTCTTTACGACACACGTAAATGGTGAGAGCTCGATTTCTCATAAGCTTTTCTACTCACATTGCGTTTTAGTGGTTTCAAGACGGTTCGTTGTGTGTTGACGACGAGGAGCCAATTTTTATACTCACAACACGCTATGTCACTTATGGTTGCATTGGCCCAGTTTTCTGAAAGCCTTTTTTATTTTTATTGCCAAACACTTGGTTTGCCTAACTTGTTCTTTATTCACAATAGTAGTTATTCATGCATGAGAGATGGAAAAAAAGAAGGCAATTCGTTAACCAAAAAATTACACAAGAGAGAGACAATAAAAACTTAAAGTATTCAACTTTTTACCACCATCTAAAATATACTCAAGGAATAAAGTGTGATGTTTTGAGTGGCAGCATGCCCAGTTGGTCCTATGTTGATCACTTCTTCGACTATCATTCCTCCTTCATTTCCTTGTTTCATTGCTCGACTCTCCTCGCAATGCTTCATCGTAAACAAACCAGTCCAAGTGCCCCCTCTAAAACCAAGGTCTCGATACGATTCTTCAGTTCTCAACAATTGTTCGTGGAGTGTCCACTCGCATCATGGTACCAGCAATAGGCGTACACTTTCCTCCCTAGAGGCCTGTCAATTCTCAGGAAAAAAAGATGAGTTCAGAACCCTCTAAACCACATTCTCCTTAACTCCTTCTACATAGGAGTCCGATGTTGGATTTTAGTATTAACTATAAATGCAAAGTTGCTATGCCTTCTATTGTTGATTGGTATAAATTCTTTTATGCAAGTTACGTTTCTCTTTGACCTGGCATAAAAAATATAAATTCTTCTTTTTGACTTGACGTGAAAAATATAAATTGATATTTCAGTGAGTATAAAAATTCAATTGTTAATTACACTGTAAAAGAATTTTTTTTATGATTTTCCGTTGCAGTAATAATTAAATCAACCGATTAAAAATTTGGGTTAGGAAGGCTCCATCTAGGGGTTAAGTGTTTGGATTGAATGATTTAATTTATAGATAGCAATTAATTTCTTGACTTGGTAACTTAGTGCATGTGTTTGTTCTTCATGATCTAGTATGTACAACGACTAGAAAAGGCAACTCTTATTTAGTTCATTGTTTTAGACTCAAGTGGATTGTTGCTTCATATGAATTGTTGTTTATATGCACTGTTATAGTCATAATTATATTGAGTTTGCTTGAACATATCATGTCTTGTTCCGCCGTCCTATAATTGTATTGTGCATCAACTCTTAACAATCCAAACGATAAACTTACTTGTATAATCCTAATGGGTTTTCATGAGTTAACATGTTTGAGGTTGCCTTGATCGTTGTGGAAATGTAAGCATCCCATATTCATTTGGTGTTTGGCGAGGGTTGTTACCTGATCGATCTGATTTCAAGTTCATTTGCAACTTCTCTACTAACCTACCAAAACCTTATTTAGGGATATCCAATATCGAGATTACTGAAATCAGTATTGATGGCCAGTTGAACGTAATGAGCTATGTCGCTCGAGACAGCTATGATCCGAGTGATGATCCGAGTGACAACAGTACCAAAGGCTTGAACACGATGATCAGATTATCAAAGCTCAGTCTCCAAACTTAAAAATAATTCACCGTCATTGGGTGCCGTAGTTTTGCGTATTTCCAAGGCTTGAGAAGTGATAACACTTATTATAGACCCGGTGCATGACTACTTGCGATCGAAGTGAGTATGTGGATGATCAACATTGTTCCGGCAGTGGTTGTTGTCAGATAGAAATTCCGTATGAAATTCATGGCATAAACATTTCTGCGCATGGCTTCAACAACCACATGGATGTGTATAATTTCAGTCTCTGCACCTATGCTTTTATTGTGGATGAAAGAAAGTTCAACTTCTCTCGCGATTATGTTAAAAACATAGCAAATGGTGCCATGTTCCACTTGCTCTTGAATGGTAGGTCGATGACAAAAATACAACTACTAAGGAAGTTTGTAAGGGCAATGCCACTAATTATGAGCTAGATGACATTTCGGGTTTTCGTTGCAGATGTATGGAGAGTTATGAGGGGAATCCATACCTTAGATGCTATGGTATTTGTTAATTTATTTCACTCCTATTATTTAATTTCTTTGTGAAATAAAGTTTTCAATATATTGTTGTAATACCCTATCTGTTCCAACTAAGTTCTCTGTAGTTTTCTGTCCAATATCGATCAAAACTATAGTATTGAATATATAGATAGAAATGAAATATTTTTTTTTATGCTTGCAAATGGGATTAGAGATAATAAAGGAGAATTAATGAGGAAGTGGACTAAAAGAAAATTGTTTTGGTTTAGGTGTAACAAAAATTAAGTAACTTATACTTAGTGTCCTTAATATCATAATTGAGTGAATCGTCAGATTTTATTTCCTACTACAGCTGCCCATATTAATCAATCAAGATTACAATTAGAAGCTAAAAAAAAAATTGAAGATAAGAAAGGATTTCTAAGTCGGCAGCCATTATATTTATATAACTCTTTTCCTTAGCTTAGTCACACATACAGCCCTGAATTAAAACCTACACTAAGCTTGAATCATCCCATCACTGTATAGGACATTCAGTACACAGAAAATCTTCCTTCATCATAGTTTCCACCCAAGAACAAGCTTAAGGTAATTCTGGAAACCTAAGAAACTCTTGATTACAGTTTGATTGCTTACGATTTTTGACATAGTGAGAGACCGAATTTTTGCCAACTCAAAGAATAAAAATTGTACATTATGGTGTCTTATATACTTCTGTAAATCATTTTAATCCAATTTATTGTCGTTTGGTAGTTATGGTCCAAATATTGAGAACTGCCCTGATTAACGATTCAGCAGGAACATGCTGCTTGTGTGCCGATGTTGAGAACCTTAGAGACTTCATTTGGAAACGTATAAAACATAAAAGTTGTAGGCAAACATGTCTTCTAAATTTCTGTAAAATTTCACATCTTGAATCTATTTTTGTAGGGAGTTATACTTGCTTACTTATTTCTGGTCAGACATGTTGTTCCATTCAGTAACATTTAGTTATAGGTTATGTTGTAAATTATACTGAGATCGATGTGTTTTGAATTAGTCTTTTAAATTTTCCAGAAACAGGATATATGAATATAATTCTTAAACCAACAAATTATTCTTTATTTGGAGTTGTATAAATGAAACCATGAACAAATTCGGTTTGTGTTCTGAATTGATAAATTTTATGCGCCTTGTTTAGGCGGAATTAGACAACGTGATTTATATCCTTAGAAATATGTATTTTCTAGTTTCTAAATAAATTTACAAAGATCAATTTGGTTCAGAAATGAATGAAATATGGTCGAATTATTAGGAGATGTTAAATCTGTCATGTAACTGCAACAAGGCAGCAGTTTGTATGATTTTGAAAATTTACTCTAAATTATACCAATTGAACTAGGATTCATTCTTTATATGGACAGAAAGCTCAGGATGTCTACTTTCATGGAAAATTTATAACACATTCGTTTGAATTATTTAACTCTAGAAATACCTAAAAGAACATAGACTGTTCAGGTGAAACAAGACTAAGAAAAGTACTATAGGGATCTGTTTTGGTATTTTTGCAACAATAGGGACCAAAAGTGTGATTTTTAGGATTTTGAATAGTTGGGATTTTTAGGATTTTGAATAATTGGAGGACTAGACTCAATATTTTGCATATTTGGGGTTTAATTTAAAATTCGGACAGTTGAGGACTGATTTATAATTTTTAAAAAGTTTAGGAACTAATCTGTAAGTTGCCATAACTTTGGACTAAAGTGTAATTTACCAAAAGTTGGAGGACTAAATGGTAATTTTATGAGACATTAGATTTTTGAAGAAAAGGTTAAATATTTGATCGAAATAGAATTTACGACATCATCGGGGTTTGAGGTGTGCATTTGCATCTCATGCATACTCTGTAAAGCCACAGTACATTACCATTCTGTGTCTAATTTTGTTATAATTTGTCTATCTGTTTTCAGTTTTATTGTTTGCCTTTAGTTTCGTTTGATTTCCTAGATACTGAGTCATCTACTGACAGTCCATGAATTTTGGATTATCTGGTATAATGTTCAAGTAAGTGAGATGACAACTTCAGACACATAGATTGTGTCTTCAAACCTTATATATTTTTGTTGTGTATGACTTATATATGTAATCTGAATAACTAAAGGATTGGTTAATTTAAAATCTGATTATGTGACAATTTTATAATTAGTATTTTGTTTTCTGGAAATCCGATATATATAAATAATATAGAAATATATTTTTTTTATGTAAATTAAATTTTGCTTGGCATGACTATCTACCTTGAATATTTGTCTGTTTTTGTATATCTGACCTCCGAAAAGTTGTTTATTTTATTTTATTTTGTTTTGTTTTCGCCTTTATTTTGTTTATGTTATAGATATGTCATTTAAGTATTATTTGTATACTAATGGTGTATCCACTATTACCTGTTTAGGGTTTCCTGTTTTTGCATATTTGGGGTTTAATTTGAAATTCAGATAGTTGAGGACTAATTTATAATTTTTAAAAAGTTTAGGAACCAATCTGTAAGTTGCCATAACTTTGGACTCAAGTGTAATTTGTCAAAAGTTGGAGGACTAAATAGTAATTTTATGAGACATTAGATTTTTGAAGAAAAGGTTAAATATTTGATCGAAATAGGATTTACGACATCATCGGGGGTTTGAGGTTTGCATTTGCATCACATGCATACTCTGTAAAGCTATAGTACATTGCCATTACGTGTCTAATTTTTTTATAATTTGTCTACCTATTTTCAATTCTATTGTTTGCCTTCAGTTTCGTTTGATTTCCAACATACTTAGTCATCCACTGGCGGTCCGTGAATTTTGGATTGTTTGGTATAGTGTTCAAGTGAGTGAGATGACAACTTCAAACACATAGATTGTGTCTTCAAACCTTATATGTTTTTTATGTGTATGACTTATATCTGTAATCTGAATAACTAAAGGATTGGTTAATTTAAAATCTAATTACGTGACAATTTTATAATCATTATTTTGTTTTCTGGAAATCCGATATATATAAATATATATAAAAATATATATTTTTTCTGTAAATTAAATTATGTTTGGCATGACTATCTACCTTGAACGTTTGTCTGTTTCTGTATATCTGATCTCTGAAAAGTTGTTTATTTTAGTTTAGTTTATTTTATTTTGTTTTGTTTTCACCTTTATTTTGTTTATGTTATAGATATGTCATTTAAGTAGTATCTATATAATAGTGGTGTATCCGCTATTACCTGTTTGTTTTTGTATTTCTGATTTCTGCTAATATTTGTTATTAATTACTCTGATTCGTGAATCCTATGCTACGAGGGTTAAACGTAGCTTTTGGTATACCATTATTTGGAAGGCCTAGTTACCAAGGTATGGTGGTAACCATGTCTGGTGCAAACACACATGATCTATTGTGGCAATAGTCTACATCTCTGATTCCATCTGATTTTGGTGGTAGTAGTCCACATCTTCATTTCTGGTAACAAAGATCTACCATACTAGTCTAATAAATTGTTTGAATATTTTGTTATGATTGATTTATTTAATTTTCTAAATTTGTATTATTGCTCATTTTTCCGTAGTATATTGTACTATAGTCTGACGAGGTATTTCTTGTTGGAGCACTTGGATTGCAATACTTACGGATGTATTAGATCAGTTATATTTGTTACAGCTTTGAGACCCTTAGGGTTGACGAAATACTTTTTTGAACCCCTAAAGCTATCAGATATTAGCCCTCTTAAGTCGGATACTGTTTAAGCTCTTGAGGCTGCTAGTTTATTTTGATCTGATCTGGTCAGCACAGTTTGAATATAATACATGTATATGATTAGTAATTATTAGATCTATTTCATTCTGTAAATCATAAAGAGATAGGATTTTGTATTATCTGTGTAATATAAATCTGTATGTATATGTGTATACTATTAGTATACAACTTTATAATTCATGTCTGGTGATTTAGTCCAAAATATTTATTATGTTTGTTACTGGTTTCATTATTTGACTTTGTTATATATATATATATATATATACACACACACACACACACACACATAGGATCCTCAGGATCAGAAGGAGGAAATTAACAAGAAAGAGTGGCACATATAAGATTAACAATAATTTAAAGATGAATGACAATTTACAGTTTATATTTGGATGATAGTTCAATAGGCTTAGCCTACCATATGTTTGTAAGTATGTATGAAAATTAATAAGTATGAAGCAGTTCAAGGGGTCATTCGGACATATATTTGAATGATGATAGTTTTATATTTGGATGAATGACAAGTCCGGTGGCTCAGCCAACCATATGAGTAAGTATGAAGAAATGGAGAAGAAATGAACAAATAGGAATTGTATTATAAATAGGAATTGTATTACATAAATTTGAAAGAACTTACAACAGCAAGATTACAGAAATTCGGAGTAACTATACTAATGGCTCTTAGAATTCTCAGGAGAAGCTCTCAATCCCAAAAATTCAGCACTCGAGCAAATGAGAGGTGCCTCGTATTTATAGAAGAGGGTAAGGATATTTTTTCAATTTTTGTGAACAGTGTTTGCATAGTTGTCTCGTGACTGCTACAGTGTCGCACAGTGTTTGAATAGTAATTCATCGTAGCTTTTTGACTTATGTGATGATTTTGTTTCACCTTTTGCTTAAATTTTCCTGCTCTCTTTAATGTTTGACTAGATCGGCTTGTTTTGTAACAGAGAATAAATTTTATGTGCTTTTTGGCAAAGCACCAGCCATCAACGGGTTTGATATCTCTTTACCACCTACCGTTTGAGGTGGAGTAGGTCCAAACTTTTGGTATTGGACTACCCTTATGTGCTTTTTGGTAAAGCACCAGCCATTAATGAGTTTGATTTCCCTTTACCACCTACCGTTTGAGGTGGAGTAGGTCCGAAATTTTGGCTTTGGACTACCATTATGGGCTTTTTGGCAAAGCACCAACCATCAACGGGTTTGATTTCTCTTTACTACCTACCGTTTGAGGTGGAGTAGGTCCAAAATTTTGGCTTCAGACAACCATTATTTGAAATTTTTTGATTCCCTAATTTTTGC
>CAODLS012161489.1:0-10930 GCA_948243855.1 Flueggea neowawraea
CTATGATCCGTAAAACATGATCATCTCAAAAGGTACATACTAGTCTTCATTCATTGCCATTCCCATGACAATGATTGACTAGGGATATTTAGAATAGTGTTCTTTTACAGATTAAGGTTTTACTATCCAAATCATATTTGATAGCTTAATCAGAACCACTATTCACGGATAATTCATCCAATTAAATATGCACAGAAATAAGACACAAGATGAAAAATATTTCATATTATATATATCAAATATAAAGGGATAAACAATGTATTTAGGGCTAGAACTTACGCTAACACCAACCTCAGCATCAAATGGGTCACCATTAGTCTTACCTGAAGCTGCCAGACAAAGGCCTAGCTTCCTTCGTGGCACTGGATGGCATTTTGCTAGCTAATTCTGAACTGTCACGACTCACATGATAGCTCCAAGTCATTGAAGTTTTTGATTTAGAGGTCTTGTGCGTATCCGAGGTAAATTGGGTTTCGTGTTTCTCAATTATTGCTGCTTATTTGGATTTTCTCAAGTACTCGATTGGATTTTGGCGACTTGGATATTATGAACAGAACGAATGAGATGCGCTTTAATTCTTTACCTCTCATTTTATGAGGTTGTGGACCTCTCTTTTCATCCTTTGAGTTAGAAAATGATCGATGTATACATGTGTCCCTACTCAACTAGAAACGAATCTTCAATTTCTAGATTTCGTCTAAGGAAATTGAAAAGAAGAAAAAAGAATGGACCCAAAATTTGACAACCTGGTCCCAAGAAAGAATTTATAATAACAAACAGAAATACTGTTTATTTTATCAAAAAATAAATGACTATTTCAAAATTAAAATATTAAATGTGTATTTATAATACACATTTAGTTGCTAAAAAATTCCAAATTCTGGAGAACAATTTTTGGGTCGAATCACATACTGGCTTCCAGGAAAATGGATCCCAAGAATCTCCCGTACAGTATAAGGTTGAAGCTCTTGTTGAGCTTGAAAAGCTTCCTTTCCTTGAGCATAGCTACTGCCAAAGGCGGTATGGGCGATTAAATTAGCCGTAATTTTCTGAAATTCTTTACTAACTTCGACCTTCATGCACTGCTCCTCTGCTTCAGCGGCCTGTTTGTTCCATTCATCAAGCATGTGAAGAGTACATTCTGCCATTCTCTTTATGATAACCTGTGAACCAGAGAATATAAATAAAGTTGTTTCTGGTTCTTACTTTTATTTGCTTCAGAGAAACAAAGAAGAAAAGGAAAGAAAAGAGTGAGACCTTTAGTTTGTTTGGAGTGAAAGCAGGATTGAGAATCCTTCTACGCCTAGCCCACTCTTCTCCATTGACTACAGCCACTCCTCTACCAGTCAATTGGGTTACTGAAATTCTTGACCTGGGTTTGACATAGAATCTAAACTTGTTTGACAACATTTGTTTGGCTAGTTCAGGATCAGGTATGCAAACGCTTGGCTTAGTTTGATTCCAATAAAGAAAATTCTCCCTTGTTCCCACATAAAATCACCATTTTGTGAAAATATAGTGTCTGACTTTAAAGACTGGTGAATCTACATCACAAACAATAATAAATGCTTTAAGTTGAAAAAATAAAGATTCTTATTACCATATTGTGATGACCACTTGTGGTAGTGAGGAAGAACTATGTGAGTAATGTCGTTTGAGTTCGTATCCAAAATCATTTCACTTGTTTCCCGAGACATCCTTTTGATTTCATTTTTAGATCCTGTAAAGAATGAGTAAGGTGGGCCATCAATCCCTTGTTTCAGGAATCCTTTCTTGAGGGCATATGGCCTCCACAAGACATTTAAAAACACTTTCCAAATCTTGGAAACAAGAACAATTGTCAGAGCTACCAAGGCAGCAGTTGTAAGATGATCCATGATTCATTTGGTTTGGGAGTAATGAGTGTGTGTGGGTTCTGTTCTGATTATATAGATAGGTTATGTGGTGGTTGAGCTAGCTTGTAGGGACACTAAAAACTCATCTATCATGTAATGTGATATTTTTTTCACAAGTTTTATTTACTCTCACTGATATTATACCATCTTCAACCCAAAATTCTACTTTATAACAATTTTTTATAAAAATATAATATCTATAGTAAAAATATTTACAATTCACAACTCTATTTCTAACTTTTAAAAAAAATATTCTATCAATATTTTTTTAAATCACATTTTTTATAATTATTTTTTTACAAATTAAATATAAACTTAATTACTTCTTAATTATTTGGTTTGAGAAAATAAGAATAAGGTCAAAACAAAAAAATAAAAAAAAAATAATGTTGCTATAGACTACAGTGCCACACCACATTGTAACAAAACACAAAAAAGTCCACAAATTTACCGCCGAGTTGAAGAGGGAAAAAACCCCACAAGTTTTCCGTTAAACGCAATTCTCCAGGCGGATTGGAGTTGGCCTTAGACCTGCCACCCGTTAGCGCGGGATGTAATGTGATACCTAGAGATGATGTCATTGCTTATGTTCACGATATGTATATACTTGGCGAGAAGGAAGGGTTTATCTTGTCGATGAGAAATTGCAAGAATTTTGCGACTGTTGATACAGTAAAATCACCCCAACATCAGCGTCAAATGGGTCTCCATTGTTGTTATTTATCTCAAGGCTCAAGCTGCACGAAGAAGGCCTCTCTTTCTTCTTTGCATTGAATGAGCATTTGCTAGAAACTGTGACGGCTCATCCAAGTCCTTGGACTTTTTGACGTGGGAACGGATCCGAGGTAAAGTAGGTTTCGTGTCCCTCGATCATTTCGCGTTTCTCAATTATCGGCTTTTCCTTAGTATTCGATTGGATTTTGGCTACTTTAGTTGTAGTATGAACTGAATGAATAAGTTAAGCTTTTAGTTTTACCTCTTATTTATGAGTTTTGACTTTTGTTATCTCTCTTTTCATCCTTCTTTTTTTTTTTGAAAAGAATTTATATACTCCTTTCGTCCTAATTTAAAAAGAGTTAACTACTTTTCACGAAAATTAAAAAATAATAATTTTAATAGTTAAAATTATTTAATTCTATATGATTTTTCATTTATACCTTTTGACTAATTATGCTTGTAATTAATGAATTAGTTAAAAAAAAATTAAATAAGGATAAAATTGTAATTACATTAATAATAATGCAACAAAAAAGGAAAGTGTACCTATATTTTGGGACATCCAAAATAAAAAAATATGCATATAAAATTGGTACGGAGGGAGTATCAAATTTTCTCTCTTTTCATCCTTAGTGTTACTATTGAATTGAATTGCTCAAGTCCACTGCCGGTGTCAGCTATGGCTCTAGGAACATTTTGCAGCGGAAAGTAATGTTTGCATGGTAACGCTCAGTAGGAGTATGCTACTACCGATCACCCAAGACTCCTCTTTTCATCGTAAAAAAAAATATTGAATTGAATTTTTTTGGTTCAAGAATTTAAGCCATGTTAGCGGTTGGTGGATTGATATGCCGAATTAATCACATGAGAATGTGATTGGTGGAAAGAAGAAGGGTCAGTTACATATATACGCTACTGATATACATAAATTATGATTCACTATGCCAACTTTCAATATTTTGGCAAATTTTACAAAATTACGTATGGTAAAAAATTAATTTTTGAAAATTACATTTTTATAAAGCTATTTGAAACTTGTTTAGATTTTGTTTAAAACTGTTAAATACTGTTTATATTTGTTTATACATTGTTTATATTTATTTATATGTTGTTTACATTTGTTTATACTTATTTATATGTTGTTTATATTTGTTTATACTTATAAACAACTCTTTGAATAGTTATAAATAACATATAAACAAATTATAAACAACTTTCAAATGTTTTTTTTTAAAGAAAGATAAGGCAGAAGCTAGGTTTTCTAAGAAACCCTAGCCGCCGCCAAAGAAGTCATCCGCTTCCTTCTTTCCTTCTTATACCACCAAAATAAATCAGATCCGTGAAGCTAGGGTTTCTAATTAACCACTGCCAAAAGAGTCATCCACTTCCTTCTTTTCTTCTTACACCATTAAAACAAATCAGATCCGTAACAAAGATGAGAGAGAAAGAGACGAGGTTTAAGGCTGCGAAAGAGAAAGAGGAGAGAGAGAGAGTAGCAGATCTTACTTACGGAAGACGGAGGAGAGAGTTAGAGGCCGACGAGGATGAATGAGAGAGACGAGGTTTAATTCAGCGTTAATTATGTGTGATTGTGATCTCCACGTTAATTCAGCGTTATTCTATCGCATGTTTTCCTGACAAGTAATATCAGAGCCACATAAGTTTGTTCAGAAACTCCTGGGTTCGTTCTGCAAAAAGAATATGTCTTCATACAAATTTGAGATTGAGAAATTCAATGGGTCGAATGATTTCACGCTATGGAAGTTAAAGATGAAAGCGATTCTATTTCAGCAGAAGTACAAGGAGTTGATAGAAGGTGTAGAGAAATTACAGGAAGAACTGACAGCGGGGCAGAAAGTTGAGATTGTAAAGAGGGCACACAGTGCAATTCTCTTGAATTTGAAAGATGAAGTCTTGAAGGAGGTAGTTGATGAAACTATTGTTGCAAGCTTGTGGAAAAAGATGAAGAGTAAGTATTAGAAAAGATCCATGTTGAACAAACTTTATCAGAAAGGCGACCGCATACCTTGAAGATGACAAAATGGATGCAGGTAAAAGAATATCTTGATAATTTTATAGAATTATAATATATTTGAAAGGTGTTGGTGTTGAATTTGAGAAAGATGATCAATCTATGTTTTTGTTATATTCCTTGCTTGGATCTTATGAAAGTTTTGTTAATACTATAATGTATGGTAGAGATAGAATCTCGATTAATGATGTTAAGGATGCTCTGTTTTCTAAAGAACTGAAGATATTAGTTTCTAGTTCTGGTGGAGACAATGTAGGGTCTGGCTTAACTGTGAGGAGTGGTAGGAATATGAATAATGGAAGAAACTGTGGATCACATTCGATGTCGAAATCTAAGTTGAGATGTTTTCACTGTAAGAAGATTGGCACACTAGGAAGAATTGTCCATATAGAAATAAGAGAAACATTCAGAAATCAATGACAGCAATAGTTCAAAATAATTCTATAGGATTTCAGGATAATTCTGATGAGAGAGAAAATAATGAAGTTTTAACAGTTACTGCATCTAAATCTGAAGATAACTAGGTTGTTGACACTAGAGTAGCTTATCACATGACCTTTTTTAGGAAACTATTTTATTCTTTTAGAAAATGGAGAGACAATGTGAAATTTGGAGATAGTGAGAAGCTGAGTGTTGAAGTAATGGCTCGTTGGATATCAGGATGCATGATGCTTGGGATGTCTCGAGGTTGCGAAGAAATTTGATTTCCTTTGGTGCTTTGGCTAAGTAAGATTTTGGTTTATCTGGAAGAGGTGGAGAGATTCGGGTGTTTGAGGGTTCAGTAGTAATGAAGGATAAATTGTGGAATGACATTTACGCCTTGGTTGGTAACTCAGTAGTTCCGAATGGTGTTATGACTGTTGAAAGTTCAATTGTGGAAAAGGTGGAGTTTGTGATCAAGATTCTGGAACAGTCAAAGATCGATCAGGTTGATTCATAGATTGTAGCAACAAGAGAACTGAAAAAGATAGCGTTGACTAAGGATGCATGAAAGAGGTCTAGTACAGTAGATGGTGAATTGTGGTCCCTTAATAATGCAGGAGGTATGAATTGTGATTTGTAAGGTAAAGAGGTGAAGCTAGCAAGTGGAGAGAAGTCCGAGCTTGACTTGGACTTAGTTCATGATTGCGGAGTTTGAGGCTCCTCGGGGTATGGTAAATGAGTGATTCTTTATTTTGAGTTGAAGGAAGAAAATTCAATTTAAGGTGGATAATTGTTAATATTCAATTGAATTTTTTGGTTGAAGAATTTAAGCCATGTTAAAATATTATTAAGGTATGAGATAAATTCAACTGGTTGGTGGATTGATATACTGAATTAATCACATGAGAATGTGATTGGTGGAAACAAGAATGGGATGGTTTGTGATTGGTGGAAGTTGGTTTGGTGGCTATGGAAACAACATCCCATGTTTTGCTATTTCGGTCCGTGTAATTAAATTGAAACGTGAATAGGAGTACGTTTAGGGCTTCCTTAGTCTATTATGACTAGAATTTCATGTAATACCATATATAGGTGGTTTGAAAAATCCTTATAAGCCTTTTGGCATTTTTTTTTCAAAGAGAATAAAGAATAGTTCGCTCTCTCAAGTCTTAGTCTACGCGATTTTGCATTAGAAACTACACGAAAAGAATCGAGACTTTTTCTTCGTCCACCCTTCAAATTCCAAGTTAATTATTGGCCTTAGCGAAAGATTGAGTGAAGTAAAATTTACTTCTATAGAAAATGAATGATCTCATGCCATTTATAGTTGTGGAGAATGAAGAGTTATATTTCTATATGTTGTTTTGTTCCATATTTCCTCCCTGAAGCTTATTTGTTTGGCTTCAGACTGGACTTCAAGACTTTTTTTTACTGACCAAAAAAAGACTTCTTTTGATGAACTTAGTCTATTATGACTAGAATTTCATGTAATACCATATATAGGTAGTTTGAAAAATCCTTATAAGCCTTTTGGCCTTTTTTTTTTCAAAGAGAATAAAGAATAGTTCACTTTTTCTATTCGTGGGCGTAGATCTAATTAATCGAATCACATAAATTTCTTGTATTTTTGTGTATGATTTTGATTTTTATGTTAATTCCGCGTTATTCTATCGCATGCTTTCTTGATACTTTGAGTTAAAAAATGGTGGATTTATATATGGCTGTGTGCCTCGTCACTACCAGAAACAAATCTTCTTTCTAGATTGTCTATAGAAATTGAAAAAAAAGTAAAAGAAAAAGAAATGCGTCCGGAATTTGACTTCTTGGTCTTAAGAAAGATTTTATATTATAAAAAAAATATTGCAAAATCATCCTGATTTCTAAACATTCTGGCACTAGAGATTCAAGCACGCCACGAAGAGAAATTAATCACAAGTTTGCGCCATACCGATTTCAAAAGCGAGCACCCATCCCACTCCAGGTCAGACGCCCAGTTAAAACCTCTAATTTTGTAACATCATTCTTCTAAATCATCATCAAATGTATTATGTGTATGTGTATCATTGATGTCTTTTTTTTTAACCAAATCAAAACAAAAATTAGTTAGGTATGAAACATACAATAAAATACATTTAGGGTTATAATTTTTTTTAAACACAATATCAATAATGTAAAAATTAATGATATGTGCTTTAATGATTTAAGAGACTAATAATACAAATTAAATAGTTGAAGGATTTATAAATATAAATAATATGCCTTTCTTTTTCTGCGCAAATTTTTTCTCTGCACAATTACCAAAGGTTGAAGTTTGAAAGACCTTGGGAGTGGGCCTGGCGCCTTGGCCTCTAATTTTTCTACAAAGCTATGTCTTTTAGATTGCCCCTTCGTCGATTGACTGTCATATCCAGATTGCAGACTCATTTCGACTCCTTCGCTCGTCCGGCTGGCGATGGATTCAACAAGGGTTAGGGATTTCATAAGAGAACAAGTCCCCAATTGGGATGAGGATACTGTCGCCACCGCCCGTTTTAAAGCATTTAGTTGTCAGAGATCCGATTGGGAACCCAAATACCTCTTCTGGAGAGATTTGATTCTCAAAATCGCTCGCCATTTCGGCCTCTTTATCATTCAACCCTCTCAGGTTCCAAGAGTCCTCATAACGACATTCACATTGTTTTGATTTATTTGATAAAACTTGATTGATTTTTATTTTTTCTATGAAGGTTATGAACGAATGGTTCAACCGTGGAGGAGTCACCCCTCTATCCCTTGATCATGTATTTGTGAGTTCCTTTGCTACTCAAAATTGAAATGGGTTGAAACCTTGGGTTTGTTTTATATGTTTACGATGTTTCAGTTTTTGATACATAGTGAAGGTGATGTTGTGCGGACTTCGGATATTGTGGATCCTACTAGTGGCCGGCTCTCGCGGTTGTTTAGAATAGTAAGGAATTTGGTTTCTAGATCAACTGCGAGCCCGGAAATCTTGCTCGAAAATCATGTTGTTGTAACATCGTTATTGAAGGTGATGTGGTTTGCGAGCTGTTTGTAAAATATTCGATGTTTGACTTGTTGGTATTTTCTTTATTGTTCATAATTTAGTGGTTGAATTTCAGGTTTTCTATTGGCTGATTTCTTTTTGTTGTGTTGGTAACTCGGTATGCAGGACAAGGCTTGTGAAGCTGTTGATATTTTATCTGAAAGCCATTGGACATCTTCATGTGTTGTTACCATGTGCAAGTTCCGCAGTTTGTGTGGTGGACAGACTGAAGCATCTGCAGTCTTGAGTTATCTTTCTGGATGTGGGAAAGCACTGTATCTTTCAACTAGTAAGAAGGAATTCATTGTTGTATTTGCCATACTTTCTTTGTATTTTATGTTGTCAAAATCTAGGCGTGACTGTCAGAATGGTGAATTTTTTCATGCTAAAACGTGACATAAGAGGCGAATAACATTTCTTCCTTTGAAAATTCAGAAGTTAAAACCAATGTCTATTTCATGCAAATGCTGGATTTAATATTTGTTTAAGGATACAAATGAAGCACTGGTTTATGAAATTGTACTTTTGCAGGGTGTCAAGGTTTCTCTTTCACCAGCACCTGTCTCTACCATCTCGACCTTAGATTGTGATGTGCTGCACTTAGTTTGGACAATGGAAAAACTTCAGCAGCAAATTGATGTCATTGACCGGCGTTACGAAACGTGAGTATTCCAGTTCTTAGTTGCTTCTGCACTGAAATAGGTTTTCATAGCATTTGAAGCCCATATATAATCTCAGTTGTTCAAAAGCTGAACGGTAACTTATATAATTGTTGCATTGCAATATGAACTTGGGCCATTCATTTGATGTCTAGAGTTATGCAGTTGTCAAAAAATGCAGCTATGACAATTGAAGAGTCACTTACGACATGCATGGATGAAATATGGTTAAAAAAACTGATCATTAATGGTCTACCTTTTAGCTCTGCCTATTCTTATGGTCTTTTAGATGCATTGATAAATATGTTATCTGGCTATGTGGATTTAGGTATTCTAGCAGGCTATTAAATATTGATTCTTGTCACATTTTATACTATTTTTGTCTGCGTCGAAGTAGATACATCTGAACGTGGTCATCAGAAAACATAGTGGATTAATTTGTCTCACATTTCTGGATGTTCTTTTGTTTTGTAGGTCAAGAAAATCGGCATCGGTTGCTTTGAATTCTGGAGATGAGAAAGTGGCACTGAGGCATGCAAGGGAGATGAAGTTAACCTCGGAGTATAGAGAAAAGTGTTCCTCACTTTTGAATAGAGTCGAGGAAGTTCTCATCATTATTGCAAATGCTGAATCTACAAAGAAGGTGTGCACTGAAAGATTTCTAAAACTAGATTCTGACTACTGTCGTGTTGACTTAGCTAAGCCACAAATAGGTTGCCTCATCTATGATCCTTATCTGAATGTTATAAAATTGACCATTGTTCTGCTCTCATGCTAGGTAAGTGAGGCCATACAAATTGGAGCTCAATCCATGAAGGAAAATAAATTGACTGTGGAAGAAGTTGAACTATGTTTGGAAGAACTTGAGGAGGGCATTGATCTGCAAAAGCAAGTTGATAAAACACTAGGTACGCTTTACCTCTATAATACTCTCTGCCTCTGTAACTCTTTCTCCTTGTAGTTCTATAGATGATTTGAGATTGGTAATTGAAGGCATTTTTTAAAAGGTTTGCAAAATATCACTTTTGTGCATCATCTACTTTTGTAGTCATTGTTGCAGAGTCTACTCCGCGTATGTGGGTATTGAAGATGAAGACATTGCAGAAGAGTTGAAGAAACTAGAGTTGGGCTTGCTACTCCCAAAATTGGGACAAAACCGGACACTTGTTCTGACACTTTATCTGATGCTTTCTCAAATCTGAAGCTCCAGGATGCTCCGGGCAAGGAATATATGAATGAGGTCTCCGTATCTGAGGTAGTGAGTGGTCATGACCCAAAATCTGTGGCACTTGAACCAGCATAAACGTGTGCATCAAAGAGTATTATTGTATGATAGCTTTGTTATATTCATCATGTTGGGTCTTCTTGTGGGTTTGTAAATGACACATGCAGTTCTATGGCAATCATGTGAAAGGGCTAATTACATAAAATGCCTTTTAAAAATAAAAATTACAAAAAAAAAATCCGAAATTTTTTATTTTCACAAGTTATTGGGCAAGTTAAAAAAAGTGTAGTCGCAGACGTATGGTTTGTTTTCTAAAGGTAACGGAGCGTCTTTTCCATAATAAAAATCACATTTTTAATGTAGCCCCCTATAGAAATTCTGAGGAAATGTGTTAAACAAGAAAATGAATGAATTTATGAAAACTGAAATTTCTAACCCGTCAAACAAAGTGGAGTTGTGATTTGGCGTCAACGGTACAATTTCCTCGAGTTATAGATTTGACAAAATGACGCAGTTTATCATAATTAATCTGCAATATTTCTTCTGTGGGACTGTGTATGTTTATTATAAATGCATTTCTTCATAATTACTAATTGGCTAGACTTGTCTTTTTAAATTAACAGTTTTGAGTCCTCAATTTGACTATTTTACTTATATAATATTTTAATATTGTCGATATTTTTAATGTACAATGAATATATACTAAATAAATTCTAAACAAATGTGAAACAAATTTAAGAATTTTTGTTAGGCTCATTAGTTTGTAATTTATAAACTTGGTGGCTTAAATTTGTAATTTTAAATTTTCTATTTAAAATATTAAAATTAATTGACAAAAATTGATAATTTCTAAATTTAAGCCCCGTGTATCTTTATTTAATACAATAGATTTTGGATTATTTGGATGCCCACTATTTGTTGGACTAAGGTTCTGCG
>CAODLS012161625.1:0-19855 GCA_948243855.1 Flueggea neowawraea
CACGGTTGAAATATCAACGGGAGTATTCAACTATTTCGCAGTCTATATGCCACATATGATCTGTGCAGGACTCAGGACAGGAGATCTCGACCTCTCTCTCCTCTCAATTTTGGAGGTGGTGGAGTTCATGTGTTGGTGGAAGAAGAAACATTCTTCTTTTTATATAAGTCACCAAATGGGCTCGTTGCTTAAATTCAAAATTTCTGTCAATAGTTTTGCAATTTCTTCATGGGTTTGATTGAGTTTCACAATGGGATGTTTTGATTTGCTTAAATTGGATCTGGCCTTTGTTTCATTTTCTTCTCACTGAGAAGAGAGATGGAAAATCAACAATTTAGACGGTGGTTTTGGTTAGAAAGAGAGAGATGATGAGTGAAAGAGACGAAGAGAAAAAGATAGAGAGAGAGAAAGGTGGTGGTTGATAAGAGATAGAGATGAGAGAGAGAGAGGCAGAGAGAGATGAGAGCAAAAGACAAAAATAAGGAGAATATGGTATATTCATAGTTTTGTGTATTCTGTTAGCAAAATTAACACCATTAATATTCGGGACGCAACCGAAACCTTTTGAAATACAGTGATGTAAATGACTAATGCGATTTTTCTCAGAAACGATATCGTAATTGTCCCAAAATTTATTATTGATAAGTGGAATGCTAATGCCCACAGATTTGTAGGTGTTTTGGTGTATGGGTAGGTGGGGCACATAAAATGAACTTTATATATGTTTGATTAATTGAATAATAAATATATGAGACATATTTCTGAAGGAGGTGATAATTAGTACAAGTCTTCCACTTGTCATTGACCTTCACCAGCTATGAACTTTATATATGTTTGATTGATTGAATAATAATTTTTAATGAAAATATTAATAATTTTTTTTTAATTGTGGAAAAAGAAACCTCGGATCATTTTTAATGAAACTTTATAATTAAACACATTTAAGTATGACTAATTTATATTTTTTATTTTGAACTAATATAGCACAATGTTTAAAATTTAATTTTTAAATTTTAATTAAAATAGTGGTCTACGATAATTTAATCATGCATTTTATATGTTATGTTTATATCATGTGTGAAATTTTATGTGTCACGTTTAAATTTACTCAAAATTAAATTAATCAAATATTAAAATTATTTAAAATTTTGTTAGAAACACATGTCATATGCAACGCACTTGTAAGAAAACTAGTTAAATAAAATGTAGCAATTCATCAGCTTAGATTAGGTACATCACTAGAATTTTATTTAGATCGGATTTAATTTTTCGGACTTTGTAGGTTTTCGCCAAAACCATGCCAAATTTTCTGGTACAAATTCATATAGACCATCAAAAGTTTAAAAAATTACAGTGCATGGACACGTGTAATTCACGCTCACACTCTATTGAAAAAAAAAATTAAAGTATCGGGATACTAATTGAGTATTATTTGAATACTATTTAGATACCATAATACAAATACATAGTTATGGTTGAATACTAATTGAATATCATTCAAAATTTTATGGATTTGACTTAATACCAAAATAATAAAGGTCAGAAACTGGTTGAATATTATTTGGATACCAAAATAACATTGTATGGATCTGAAATTGAATACAAACTGTATACTGTTTAAATATTATTTGGATACCAAAATAGCATTCTATGGGTTTAATTGAAAACCAAAACGATAACATTTCATCGATTTAATTGAATACCAAAAACAACAACAATGAAAACTGGTTGAATACTATTTAAATAAAATTTGTTAACCAAAATAATATTCTATAAATCTGATTAAAAATCGATTGAAAACTAAAAGATTAAAAAGCGATTGAAAATTAAAAATGCAAATGCATTTATAGAATAACTAAGTGGATAACAAGTAATATTTTATAATAGTTACCCAATTAAATATCATTGGAATAAAGAAAATAAAAAATACTAAGTGTATACAAAAAAAAATCAATTACAATTTTCACATGCACTTGTCAAAATGTTTGGGATTAATAATACCCATAGTCACAAAAGTTTAAAGAGAAGTTCAGTAAAGTTACAAAAGTAGGTTTTTTTTTCAGGATAGTCACATAACTTACATTAATTTACACACAAGGTCACAACAGTTATAATTTGTTTCATTTTCTAGTTACTTGTACATGTGGGATGACAAATGATATAACCACATTCACAAAAAAATACCACATGGATGAGCAAACATGTCAATGAAGTTAGAAAATAGGAAACACACTACTATTTTTAACTTCATAATTCACTAAACTAGAACATATTTCATGCATTACATTGTTACTAAATATACTTCTAAATTGTTATCGATATTTTAATGCAATGTCATGCAATTACCTGAGGCTTGAGATGAAATAAAAGGAAGTTCCATGCGAGTCATGCAAGTTATGAACCACCTAAAAAAAATCACTTTTGTAATTTTACTAAACTTAAATTTTTGTGATTATGCGTGTTATTGACAAAAAATGCAGTACAATATTCTAAGCAAAAGACACCTAGCAAAAAATTTCCATGCGTACATTGTACAATAAGTTTCATGATTTTAAAAAAAATCTCCCATCTCTCTTGCGCTTTGATCATTTTTCTTGGAAAGTGTGAATGTTCGCAACCCAATTTCCACTAATTAAAAGAGCACCTTAGTAATTACGGGCTCGTTTGACAAATACAGTATTTAGCGTTTTGTGTATTTAATATGTAATAAAAAATCGTATTTTCTCTCTACTTTTTTTACTATGCAATCATTATCAATTATTACAAAAACTATACAAAATACTATTCATGCCAAATAAGCCCTACATAATTTCAGTCATGCCAGAAATAATATTGTATCACGACTAAAAAACAGTTGGAGGTGCATTTTGATCAGACGACATCATCAACAAGTGCCCCAAATCATCAGGCCTCAGTGCAGCCTCTAATATGTTGAGAGCAGCTTGTGTAGTGGTGGCATTTTTTGCACGTTATTAATCCACTATTTCATGGATTAGCTCTATTAATATATTTTCTTACTTAAAAAAAGTAATTAAAGTCGTCAACCTAACAATAATAGAAAATCAGCATTCACATATATTCTTATTCTTATTTTTAATAGAAAATTTTAGATTTTCTGGGTTAATTTTTTTTAGAAAAGCAAATTTAAATTATACGAATATTTTTCAATAAATAATGGATAAGATTCTCGTGATTGTGGCGATTCTGATGGCTGAAGGCTGAACCTACCACGTGGCAATCCCAGCGGCTGATTTAGTGGCCAAGGGTACCGTACAAGATCCGACCGAGTCCAGTACAAGATTCAAGGCGCCAATAAAAACCATCTCACTGCCACGTGTGCAATCGCCACCCTCCCACGTATGTGTCCCAAAGAACCGGCATGTCCCAGAACTTGAGACCAATCACCTTGTGGATTCTCTCCTTTTTTTATTTTTAATTATTTCTTCTCTTTTTGATTTCAAAACAAAATTATTTCTCCTCTTTTATAATTCCTTTTTTAAGCAAAAGAAAATAATATATTCCTTGCTTTCTTTATGGGCTTGTAGCCCCTTGAGGTGCCATATTTAAGCATCCATCAATATTTTTATATATTATTATTATTATTATTATTATTTTAGTTGTCACCTCTTCTGTAATACGCTTTTCTTCCTATTAGTAGTGAGGGCATACGGATCCCGTATGGCACGCGCCAGTTTCTGGTGGGGTTTTGGCGACCATCTTTGGTCAGTTATGTTTTCGAGG
Organism: Flueggea neowawraea; assembly: GCA_948243855.1. NCBI lineage: Eukaryota > Viridiplantae > Streptophyta > Magnoliopsida > Malpighiales > Phyllanthaceae > Flueggea > Flueggea neowawraea. Next base: position 3,742 of record CAODLS012161625.1, read on the forward strand.
GTCTTAAGTTTATTGGTGGAGTTGAAATCATGAAATTCGAACTTATTATCTATCATGTCCGTCTATTTTTTACAGTGGAATCGAAAGTTGATCGAGAAGTATATGAAAATGACAAAATTTTCATACAGAACATAATACTTTCGATATTTAGGTTGCATGACCAACAAGGTTCTATGAACAAATCACGAAAACAACCTAGGCTTTGATACCAAAGAAAGCATCCACATATAATATAAATAACAAATCAATTAACAGATAATTAAATGTTGATTAAGATCCTATCTCAATGCGCACAACGAAAGAACAAGAACGGATGCATATGAAACAACCTGTTGCTAGTCGCCACGAACCACAAACTAGGTTTCTGTACTAGTCAAAAACTCAAACACTAACTGAACCGATTGGTTAACCAAAATTCATTTAATAACTAACCAAATTGACACTCAATCAATTTGGACTCGGGTTTCACTCATGACATGGCATGAGTTGATCCATTTTTCTAACAAGTGGGAAAAACATAACACTAGGAAAAGTTGCACAAAAATTTGCTATCGTGACATTTTTAATCAGGTCGCTTTGGATAACCACGATTATTATTTTAGGTTCATTGTTAAATTCGAAATTAAGATAACCGAACTCAATCATGAATGGTTTCGGTGCAGTTAATTATAGTCGGAGTTAATTCAGGTTTTCCATAACCTAAAGATGAAGATCATAAGGTAAGTAAATTTTATAAAGGGGAAATTACACGGTATAATGCAAAACATGAAAATATTACGACAAACGCGGTTTTGAATTTTTTTTTTTTCAAAATCAAAGGGATTTTAAATTTTCCATGCAGTAGATCGTTGGTTTAGTTTTAATTTATGAAAAATATACTTTTTATATAGTTAGTTAACCTGTATTTTCGAAACAAATGAAGACCATTTTTGTAATAAACCACCATAGTTGGTTAGATTTGAGCAGTAGAGAGAGGGATAAAAGAAATTTTTGTACTTTAATCTGTCTCCTTTCATAAATCAGTTCTACACTTTTGAAAATAAAGCGTTAAGTCCTTTACTGTTACTATTTTTCATAAAAAGAAAAGGTCCTTTTTTTAGATGTGATAGATAACGGTTGTACATGGAACTTTATTTTTTACGGATATTTTTTACGGAAATTGACACTAGATAAAATTTGGGTGTTAAATCAAACTACGATGGTTAAACAACGGTTTCATTAGTCCTTTTAGTGATTGAAGTGGAGTAGAGATGGTGGGAATTGATTTGGATTAAGTGTAGAATTAAATGGGAGAGTCGAAGTGCAAAACATGCATCTTCTACAAGGGAGATGCATGTGTAATTGATTAGGACGTGCAACTCCTTCATATGTCGTATTGAGTGACATAATTTAGCATTTTGAATGCAATTTTTAGTCATAAAGGGAAGGACGATCTCAACTTGACACCCATTTTCCTTCTCACTTACACTACTAGCATGTATAAACCTCTTCCAATCCCATTCAAGTCGCACCTTCTACCACGACCCTAGAAGACCATTTTGTAGCAGAAGACTCTTCTTTAACATCTCCATTCATTCTCCTTCATTTCCGTTAAAAAAGGAAGCTTCCGTTATCTATCTTCATCCTCTCACCTCTCTATCACACACAACCTTCGTTTGGTAAATCTTTTTAAAAAAACAAACATTCATCGTCTGGTTTTGAAGTTTTGTAACCACAAGTATTAGTCTTTTTCTATGTTTCTATAGAAAAGAGGGAACTTTGCGAGGTTCCAAGAGAAAGGGTGTGGGGCTAGTTTGGAAATCTTTAAAGGTAAGATTTTTTTTTTATGTATTTTGACAATGTTCGTACAATTTATCTTGATGAAATCTAGAATTTAAAGGCTGTCGAGAGATTGTTTTCAAAATGGTTTCTTTCGACAGAAAACTTTAATGTCATTTTGTTGTAAAAATGATGAATTTAATTTGTTCTTAATGAGAATTATGTTGGTTGTGTTGGGATCAAAACAAGCAAATATATTCACATCAGAAAATAAATAATAAACAAAAAAAGAAGAGAATACTAGAAATTTTTAACGTAAGTGCATAATCTCTACTAAAATAAATATTACAATTTTTAAACTGATAAAATTATTAAAACTCTTTCACTCTCACAAACCCAACCCAAGTTGCACCACCTCTAATTAACTAGTTTAAAATTTGTGATACAAAACAACTAAGACTTAAGGACTATTTATAGGGAGAAACCCCTTGTCAATTTTATGCCTAAGCGATGTGAGAGAAAAACTTTCTCCAAAATCACTCCTAACCAATGTGAGATTTGAGAAGTTATCACAATAGATTGAATTTTTAATGTAAGTTCATAATCTCTACTAAAATAAATATTACAGTTTTTAAACGAACAAAATTATTAAAACCCTCTCACTTTCACAAACCCAACTCAAGTTACACAATCTCTAATTAACTAGCTTAAAATTTGTGATGTAAAATAACTATGACTCAAGGTCTATTTATAAAGAGAAACTCCTTGTCAATTTTACGCCTAAACGATGTGAGAAATTTTTTTTCTCCAAAACTACTCCTAATCAATGTGAAATTTGAGACGTTATCAGTGAATATAATTGATAGAATGTATAATGGGTTGGATTAGAGTCAGAATGGTTGATCCTTGAGGTCTGGTTTTTGTTTTCTGCACAAGGGAGACATATCCCCTTTCATGAGAAGCGCATTCCACTCCTTAAAAGATGAGTGGGACACACATCATCCCTTGAAGGACATGCGTCTCCTAATCGGTTTTGAGGGGGATGCGAGACGTGGTCTTAAGGACTCGAGTTCCCTAGTCTATGTCTGCATAATTTGATCTGACAAGTGTCAATATGCCTTATAAAAGTGTCTATGATATATCACAACCTCGATAAAAATGTTATGAATGTCATTGCCCAATTAGATTATCCTGATCGGCATAATTGATCATGCTAGAGTGCTGCTAACTGAGATTTGGAGTCCAGTCGAATAGTCTGGTATATTAGATATATGTTGTCTCGATATCTATAAATCTTTTTAGTACATATGATATATTGAAATCTTTAGAAGATATTGAAAAGTTTTGCGATAGTTAACTGATTTTGAATGCGATAACAAGGTTTGAATATGCGAAAGTGTTTAGTAAATGTTTTTCAAATAAAGAGATATTTCAAAAATGACTTCTACATATTCTTATAAATTAAAACGAGTTGTCACTGTTTTAAATTGTAATCGGTAATGCAAATATATATGTTTAGTGCATTGAACATGGTTTTTAAATATTAATATATTTCCAGTTTTGCTCAAATGATTTCAGTATGCACCGAAATGATTTGAAAAGCCAACTATTAGGCATGGTAATGAGAGGTGATGGTACGTGGTGTTATTGGTTGTGAGTGGTGATGATGGTGTGGCAGTGGTGATGTTGGTGAACAATAGAGGTTATGGTTAATGAGAAGGATGAAGTTAATCTTTTTGTTCTTAATTTCCTTTTTTTTTTTCATTTTTAATAATGTAATGACATCGTTTTGCTTATTCATGATGTGCAAGTCTGTGTGTATTAACTAGGCGTTATGTATAAAAATTATATTTAATGAAAACATTATCGAACAACTGATGGATGATAAAAACGATAACGGTTTGAAATGTTGTGTCTATTTTTGGTGAATTTTAAGAGTTGTGGTAAAAATGATAAAAACGTTAAATACGGTTCTGAAATATAATATTAAATCTTTTCAAAACTCCACTATTTTGTTAAATTAAGTGTCGAAGGAGATTAGACCGATCATTCTATTTTGTACATCGTTCTCCTGAATTTAAAAATATCACTCAATAGAATCGTTGTTAAAGGGGGCAAACGATTCAATTTTGTTATGAATATGATATACTTTCTTAAACCCACTTTACTTTCTCAAATTTTGATATATCCTAATAAAACGTAAAATAAGATTATTTAAGGTAAAAGAACAAAACAAAAATATCCTTTTTCTTTCTTTCGCATATCCTCTTTTCTTTTTTACTTTTCGTTTTTGGAAAAAAAAAAAAACTGTGATTACTTCAAGTCTTCAATGTGCAAATATCGATATGTCAACATCAAAAGCTTGAGACTTTGCATTTGTTGATAAAAACCTCTGTGATATTTATTTTCAAACAATAATGCCCATTCAAGGGGCCCTTTCTTTCTTTTTTTGAATAATTACAAGAGGTCAATTGATGCCAGCAAAAATGGAAGGTATAACTTATAAGATTGAAAATGACCTTTTAAAAGTAGACATAAGGAAATCTGCACCATATGTTCATTACATAGGATTTGTAGTAGCTCTATCTTTGCAGCAATAAGGTGATTATTGCATGCATCAATCCAACCAAAGTTTGATGTAAAGCTTCTGTGGGAATGTTAGGTCTGATTAACAAATATCTTTTTTGGACAAAAGATCAGCAATATCATGGCTCTACTTTTTCTTTGTATAAATCACTTTTTCTTTTTATAAACCATGTAGTAGTTGTTTCCTAATTTTTCGATAAAAGAATACAATAACATCCTTTTGAAAAGGTGATAGGAAATTTATAGTTTTTCTAAACTAATTGTTAGCTCGCTCTAACTTCTAAATACACAATTGCAAACAGAAGATGGATGAAACTTGTTGGCTAATTGAGTTTGTATTTCTTGATAGACAATTTGCAAAGCACAATGACGGTCTTATTAATGACAAAATTTGGTTACGAGCTTGAAAATGAAGAAAACTAAGGGGGCCGTATGAGTAAAGCCAAAAAAAAAACTAAGATAAATTGAACATAAGGTGCTATGTAACTTGATTGGAAAAGGTGTACGTGGCGGACATGAGCACCACAGTCTGCTTTACATGCCCAAAACTCATAAAGCACCCGCATCCAATGCTCCGCCAAAAGGAGGAAACAGGAAACAAAATCACCAGCAACACGCCTTTGATGTAATCAAAACATCCGAGATTTTTGATTTCCTCCTCATTGAAAAATTCATTTATTGCCTATGGACCATAAGCTTCCATCCAAGGAGGAACTTAGAGGAAAAGATTACTCTAAGTATCATGGTTCGTTGACACATTCTACTAATGCTTGTTGGGCTTTTAAGAATGTGATTTGGACCGAATAAACAAAGGAGTGTTGAAGTTCCCTGATGAAGCCATGCTTATAGATAAAGACCCTTTTTTCCAGCTGTAGCCACCGTCAACGTTGCAAGTGCCGATCTTAGGGGTTAGTTGAAACAATGCAAGGAAGAAAAGGAATGTTGGCAGCACAGGAAGAAGGGTTGGAATGTTTGGTAAAGAAAGGTCACAGAGGTTCTAGGAACCCAACAGGGCCCAGAAGGCTCAATTCCCAAGAGAGCAAGGGAGTCTCTTCTTAGGTTTCTAGAGGAATGAAGAATCCCCAGAAAAAAAGGGACCCACCCGAGGGAAATTTGAAATTCGTGATGACTCGGGTTTCAGAGGAACCAGAAAAATGGTACATTGCCAAATCTAAAGCTGCCAAGAATAAGCTTTTCAGAACTCAGAAAAAAAGGCTGCAAAGAAAAAGGCTAATTGAATGATTTCAAAAGAGGGGTTTGATTTGGAACGCGAAAGAAGTACGTCTGATATAGGTAGCAAGAGGACTAAAGTTTCCAGGAGCCGAATGCCAAATCCAAGTTTTGGAGATAGGCCACAGAGGACGAGGAGGTTGAATCTTTGGACAATAATGAGTTAGAGGTGTTCCTATTCAAAGTACTGAATACTTTCAATGTGGGAGATATATCGGTGGCATACTCTGCTATGGATTCCCTGGTGTTGCCTAATTGTGCAAAAGCCGAAGGAATCAAGAAAGACGAGTCGCCTCAGGAAGAACTAAGTCATGGAAGCCAAGGACAAGTGGACCCCAAAAAGTAAAAGAATCACGAGCGATGTTTGAAAAAACAAAGGGCTCGCTGCATAACAAACCTCTCTACATCAAAGAACATATCAGTGGGAAGCCTGTGGACTGGGTTTTAATTAAAAGTGGTTCTTCCATTAATATTGTCTTTTTAAGAATTTTGTTGTCTCTAGGCAATAAAAAATACGATATGATTTACACTGATTCGTCAGTCTCCGCTGTTACTGGAGACGTCACTACAGCTCTGGCGGTGGTTCCCCTGGAGATCACAGTTGGGTCAAAGACAAGATTGTGTGCATTCTTCATGATTAAAACTACAGCCAGTTACAAGGTGTTGCTAGGGAGGGACTAGATTCATGCTAGCTTGTGTGTGTAGTCTTCTCTTCACCAATGTCTTCTGTTTTGACACAGTGACGAGGTAGAAATGGTAAAGGCTGATGGGAACTCCTTCAAAACAGAGGTTCTTTTCTTGGACGTCTGCTATTATCATGATGATATACAACCCATTACCTTTGAGGGTCTGGACAAAGACGGCTGACCCATCATGTTGAGGTACTCAGAGGACTGAGCCTTTCACATTAAGAAAAATGAATGGGAAAAGACTTCAAAGAACATTGCGCCTTACGTTAAGCCGATAAGCTCTCTTGTTATCTAGGAGGTCAATGGTTGATGACCTCGAAAGAGATGAAGGATTGGTAGTAGCTGCAGTCGCCGTCCATCAAGTAATAATGCAACAATCTATCGGGCATTGAGTATGTACTTGTGTATGCGGCTAAGTTGATATATGAAGAACAACCTGAAAGCTTCGATCGTAATATGAAATGACAATCCAATAAGGAGGTGAATTAGATTTTTAGCAAATTAAAAAATTTGTTGAAAATCTTTTGTAAACTAAAATAAATAACAAAGTTCTTTTAAACCAATATCAAAGTAAAATGCCGAAACAATTAAAAACCAAATATCCAATCCACATACAACAATATAAATCAAATACAAATGCAAATCAAATAAGAGAGAATAAGGGAGCACAAATTCGATTTATAGTGGTTCAATCATTCTTGACCTACGTCAACTCCTCTAGATCTCCTAGAGAATTTCAATCTACTAACTTCCTCACTGTGGGGTGGAGGGAAACTGCTTACAACAACTTATTTTTGCGGGCTCAACTAGAAAACTGTTACCAGTTGTTTTAGAGACAAAACAAGCAAACAAAACTTCTAGTTTTTGCGGACTTAACTAGAAAACTATTACCCAATAGTTTTTTAAGGCTCACTAGTAAACATTCTTGTTTTTCTAAGGCACAACAAAAAAAATTTATCTACCTTCAATCAAATAATTTGATTGTTACAAATTTGTGTTCAATAAAATGGAATATATGCTCAACCCATCACAATAAATATAGCAATTAGAATAGCTCAAATGGATATAAATGAGGGAAAGAGAGAAATAAGGATAACAAAGTTTAGCTTAGGTTTCTCTCATATTCCTTGTGTTTTGGAACGTCTATATATATCCATTTGTAAGAATATAGCCATTGGAAGACTCGAAGTAATCGGTGTGAGAGAGCGGAAAATTCTGATTTAAATGACGCCATTGCCTTTTACGTGCGTTGCTATCCATACTAAGTACGTTGTGTGTACTTCAGTCTTTTCGGTCTTGAATGGATTAGCATCTATGTTCTTTTTCACTCTTCTACATGAGTTGATAGTCATCTACGTGATTTATGGCCTGATATGCGTGCATTGTCATTTGTTCTAGAATATCCATTTTCACCCAGACTTTCATTAATGCACTTTGTTCATTCTTCTATGCACTTTGTCGTTCTCCCAGTCTTTCATCAAAGTGCTTTGTTAATCAATAAGGTACTTTGTCGTTTTGCCCAGACTTTCATCAAAATGCTTTGTCAAGGTGTGTTGTCGTTCTCAAAGTTCACTCATTTAATTTTGACATCATTTTGTACGAGGAATATTCAAATTTGGAATCCCGAGGAGCATCTCAACTTTTTCATCATCTGAAGCTCATCAACATGTGTTGCTACCCATCTATGTGCGTTGATCTTCTCATTAAAGTTTGCATCATTAATCCATCTATGCAACAATGCTCAGATCATTAGATAATGTGTGTTACACCCCATTTGCATGCATTGATCCTCATCTATGTGCTTTGTTTGTTCTTCTGCGTGCTTAGACCAATGTCTGGCACTTTCAACTTCTTGTCTCAACACGTCTGTATGCTCGGATGCCAATTTTGGCATGCATTAACATGCTTTGATGGTTATTAAAGTGCTTTGCTACCAAATATCATCAAGTCTGCAACATTGCACATTTTTCATAGATGTTTTGCATTCATCATCATCAAAACCGAACTCAGCATAACCCGATGAGGAATACGAGATTCGATGGGGCTAATTGGAATCGACATCACCAAAAATGGAGGATGACAAGCTCCAAGCTAAGGATCCACTGGTGGAAATTAATTTGAATGCTAAAGAAGATCCAAAAATCTCCTACATCAGTGATTTGTTGGAAGGGAATATCAAAGAGGGAATAATGGTTCTTCTGAAGGAATATAAAGGCTATTTTGCTTGATACTATAAACACATGCCGGGGTTAAGCAGGATCTTAGTAGAGCATCACCTCCCCATCAAGTTGGATCATAGCCCTTTCCAACAACCACCTGGAGAATGTCTAAAGAAGTAAAGCTCAAGGTTAAAGAAGAGATCGAGAGGTTACTTAAAGTGGGTTTTATTAGACCGACCAGATATGGATAGTGGATGGAAAACGTAGTCCCTCTAGTGAAAAAGAATGGTAAAATTTGTGTATGTATAGACTTTAGGGACTTGAATGCCACCACTCATAAAGACATATATGTAATGCCTGTAAGTGACATGCTTATTGATGCTACAACTAATCATGAGATGTTAACATTTTAGGATTTTTTTTCTAGTTATAATCAAATTATGATCGAAAGAAGACATTCATAAGACAACATTCAGGTGTCTAGGGGCCATAGGAACATTTGAATGGGTAATGATGCCGTTTGGACTCCGAAATGCCGGCCCACGTATCAACGTGTCATGAACTTGATTTTTCATGATATCATATGCAAGAGTATAGAAGTCTATATTCATGACATAGTTGTTAAATCCAAACGTGAGAAGGATCACGTGGCTCATCTACAACAAGGCTTTGATAGATTAAGGAAACATCAGCTGAAATTGAACCCCCTCAAATGTGCCTTTATGGTCCGAGGAGTAAATTTTCTAGGTTTCTTGGTACATTAAAGGTGGGTTGAAGACATTTTGCAAGCTAAGCCTCCGGCCAACAAAAAAGAATTGCAACGATTTTTGGGGAAGGTGTATTATCTTAAAAGACTCATATCCAACCTAGTAGGTAAGACTTGGGAGTTCTCCGACCTCCTCAAGCTGAAAGGTCAAGAGGAGTTCAAGTGGGAAGCTCATCACCAAGAGACTTTTGAAAAAAAATCAAACAATATATGACAAAGCCTTAGGTTCTCATGCCTCCCAAGAAATATTGTCCTTTTAGGCTTTACTTATCTTAATCATTTCAATTCATTGGATGTGTATTAACACACAATAATGCTAGGGGGTGTGAGCAGACTATCTACTATTTGAGCCCCTTGCTAAAAAGAGCCGATGAGAGATATTCCCCAATTGAAAAAATATGCTTGGATTTGTATTTTGCTTGTACTAAGCTAAGGCACTATGTGATAGGTAGTCTAGTATTTGTGGTCTCCTCCACTGATGTGATCAAGTACATGCTAACAAGACCCATGTTAATCGGGAGTATTGGTAAATGAGCTATTGCACTAGACGACAGTCAAATGATAGGTTTTGGCAGATTTTCTCACAGACTACCCTAACTCTGAAGTAGTTGAGGTCGAAGAGCCAGAATTAAAAGTTTTCCACGTAGAACGAGTCCACTAGATGCTTTGGTTTGATAGTTCCAGTACAGAGGCAGTGGCCGGAGCTGGAGTGATAATTATTTCTCCATCTAGAGCCAATACATCTTTGTCTTTTAACCTAAATTTTCAGTGTACCAACAATCAAATGAAGTATAAGGCTTTGGTAATCGGTTTGGAAATCTTAAGGGATTTGGGAGCCGACGCAGTCAAAGTTGCAGAGGACTCTCAGTTGGTGATTTGACAGATGACAGAGAGTATCGTTGTACTAGTTTTTCACTAGCTCTTTATTTTGCAGCCGTGATACAACTAGCAAAAGACTTCGAAGAAGCTAGTTTTCATCATGTCCCCAAGAGACAGAATTGGGAAGCCGATAGTATGGCAGGATAGCTTCCGGAGTAAGAATGTCAGAGGAACTAACATATAAATTTGTCTTGATTCAAAAAAGGAATCACCTATCCATCCGGGAGAGAGGCTTGCCAATAGACTCACTTAACATAGATACTGAAACTGTTGGAGATTGGAGGACGACCATTAGGCACTATCTGGAGAACCCGTCTCCAAGGACCCTGTACAAAATCAAAATACAAGCCCTGAGGTATGTATTGATTGAAAATGTTTTATTCAAAAAGGGTTTGATGGTGTTCTGCTAAGATGCGTAAGAACCCCAGAGACATTCATTTTTAATCGTTGCCACTATTTATTTCACAAAGTGGGTAGAAGAAGCTCCAATGAAGAAGGTGGAACAACAGGATGTGGTGAAATTCATCAGAGAGCAAATCATCCTTAGGTTTGGGATTCCCTAATCTATCACCATGGACCAGTAAATAATGTTTACAGGGGAAATCATCGAGGAATTTTTTGTAGATTATGGGATCAAATTCCTAAACTCTACTCCATATTATGCGTAAACAAACGGCCAGGTTGAAGCTTCTAGCAAAACCATCATTGGGATCCTAAAGAAGATGATGGAGGACAATCCTCAAGATTGGCACAATCTATTATCAGAAACAATCTGGGCATACCATACATCTGAGAGGGACGCCACAAGGGTAAGCCCATTTTCACTAACCTATGGTCATGATGCAGTGTTTCCAATGGAAGTGGAAGTTTCGTCCCTAGGGGTGGCCCACCATAATGCATTATCCCTAGAAGAGTTCACTCAAGCTATGGTGACACAATTAGAACATTTAGACCAAGAGAGGAAGGGTGCCTTCGATAAAATGGTAGTACAAAAGAAGGTCGCTCGGGCATACAACAAACGAATGAAGAAGGTGTTCTAAGAAGGCGAGTTGGTCTGGAAATTAGTGTTGCCAACAGGATCCAAAGACCGTGTCTACGAAAAATGGTTAGCAATTTGGGGAACCACATAAGATATTCATAAAAGATAAATACTTGAAAAAACACTATCCCAGTATGTGAGAGAATGCACAAGGTTTTGAACAAAATTCCAATATGTAAGGTAGCCTTTATAGCCATCAAAAACTAGGTTTAGGTTCTTTAAGAATTATCTATGTAGGCTTATTTTTGGGACACCTAGAAATGCTTCTAAGGTTGGCACCAGAGCCACTAACATTACTTCAATAAAAGAACCTCGCTCTTTTCCTTTGATAATTAATATTTTCTAAAGCAAAAGAATTTATGAGCAAAACAAAGAACAAAACTAGTGCATATATCAAATAAAATGCCCTAAGAGACTCATTCCAAAAAATGTTAAAGAGGTCACAAAATATAAGTTTGACCATATGGGACTTGTTCCGAAAAACATCAAAATGGCTTGGCTTTCATAGCCGCCGACAAAATATGACTAAAGTAGAGAAACACCTAAAGAAGCTACAAGTTTGGAAGGTCAATCTGGGTTAATTATTTCCATTTCCTTTGACACTCTGCCACATCTAATTATGCAGTTTCAATCCTCTCCTTCACAGCTTTGGCCCTGGGAGTACGAGCGACCAGACGTTCCTCTTCCTCTGCCCTGGTAGCATTAAGGATGTCCAATTCAGCCGCCAAAATCCCACTAACATTTAATTCCTCCTACGATTGAACCGTCAGAGAGGCGTTTTCAGCTTGAAGACATGTGATTGCTTGTTCATTACAAGAAATAGTTTCTTGCGGTTTATCGTAATTGCAGCTCTAGCAGCAATATCTGCAATAAGTTGCTCATGACGAGAGACCCTTTGTCGATGTTGGTCGGCATCCGCCCTAAATATTTTCACGAAGGCATCATCAAAAGCAATAGAGTTCATGGAAACACCATAGGAAGCGTATATATGAGGGATGCTCATTTGAAAATGAGAAAATTTCTCTTTTTGTTCCAAATTGGTAGAGAGGGTACGGAGTATCTTGATGGCATCCAACAAATCTTCACAATAGGAAGATTCCACCATATGAATCTCCATTTCCAAAACTCAAGACAAAGCCATCTTAGTGGCTTCCAGCTTATCGGGGGTGAGTCCTTTAGGACCAGAAAGTGGGTCTGTAGGGAGGTCAAGGAAAGCCAAGTCCAAAAAAGCCAGAGATTCACACCACTCATTTTTAAAGCTTGAATCTAGCTGGGAGCGATAGAAAGAGGCGTCCTACAAAGCATAGTAGCAAGTAAGTATTTACGACAGAGTTGGTCGATTACAAAAAGTTTAAAAGGTAACGTACCTAAGCAGGAGCAGAAGGATCAGGTACTGAAGGGGTTGAAGGAGTTATCATACCCCTGGAGGCCACCTCGACTGTCAAAAAGAATACCTCTATAACTAGCGTCCCATGGCATAACACTCTACTCCTTTTCAGCAGAATGCATTTTTTCTCAGGATCCCTTATCGGATTCCTCTACTGGATTAAGGATATGAGTTGCTTCACTAGAAACATCTTAAAACCGTTCCTTCACCAAGGAGATAAATTCGGCTGGGCACTTTTCCACATTTTACTGCCTGTTAGAGCTTCTTAATGTGCATTTTACCGACGAGTCCCCTATACCTAATACCTTTTGTTTTTTCTTTTTCTTAATTTTTGGCTTTTTAGGTGGAGGAGATAGAGAAGAGTCAGAGTCCTCAGTAGTAGTTCCTTGTTGGATTTGGTCCAAAGCCTTTTGGGCTTCTGCAATATAGCAAAGAGTAGTTGTTGACAAGGTTGAACAACTGAAATTAGCTCAGAACAGGAAAAGAGAAGAGAGGGGAGAAACATGGTTCATACTTGGTGATTGACTGGTGGCATTGGCATACGCTTGTTCCCACCATGGCCTGAACTGAGCAAAGACGTTAAAAGGGAACTAGAATCATGAACGATATGGAAATTCAAAGAAGTAGGCATCTCTATATTACGTCGAAAGTCCTATCAAATGAAAGAAATTATGTTCGCATTTCGAGGAAGATAGTGGGGAATGTCGTCGAGAAGTCCTTGCACCAATCCAAATCGTCTGTACCATAGTTGGAGTAGGTAGGGCTCCACTAACGTTCCTTCATACCCTATATCTAGTCTTGGTGAATAGCTTCTAAGTACTATGATCTTCCGGGAACAAAGAAAGGGAGTGACACCTCAAGAGAGGGGTTAACAGTCCTGCATACTCCTCGGTATAAAACAAAAACATGGCAGGAGTAGTATCATTAATTAGACTCTTGAAATACTCTACCACCTCATCATGGGTTTTTGAAGAGTCACGAAAAGCCACCATGTGACCTAAAGGGAAACATTGAATGGGTTCAGGACCACGACGAAGGGCATAGAAGTACACCAAGAGCCACAGTTGCACCAATCAGAGGGTGTTGTTCATGTACTCAAATAGGAACGAATATAGAGCCTCTACTAGACACCTAAAGCAATTTGAGAGTAAGATCGTACCAAGGACCACTATTTGACCTACAACCAAGGCCTAATTACCCGATGACACCCTGTGGTAGGTTTCCCTAAAGGAGGATAGTAAATATAATGCCAAAATAAGATCAAGAGGAAATAGGTGTGTTCCTCCTCACGAGTAAGCTTTGCTCTCTTGATAGTAGAAATTGCCTGGGCAAAATCTGTTGCATTAGATAAAGGCGAGAAAGTATTGGATTTGATATTAGAGGATGAGAACCTACTATGGAATAAGAGGAAGGGCTATGACGTGCCCGAAATAGAGCATATACATCGACAAATATGTCTATCTCCAGTGGTACTTCATGACCCGTGATGGGGAGGCCAGTTAAGGCCACCACATTACGGAGGGTGATCAACATAACGTTATGAGGGAAGATGAATGAATTGCACTCATAAGACCAGAATTGTAAGGCCCTAAAAAGATGTTCTCAGTAGGTGGGCATGGGATGAAGGGTCAGGGTAATGAAGTCAATAGCGGTTCATAAAAGGGACGAAGCTCATCTACCCAGGGCACCCAACCTTCGGTTGGAGAAACTATCCAGCTCTTGAAACTATTAGGTTTGTTGAGTCTGGAAAATAGCCTCAATTATTCCTCTGTGTCCAAAATTGAAACAGGAAATGAAAACTAAGTGAGCAGACACCAAGTTGTCATTCTATGTTGAGAAGCAACTCAATTTGGTATCTTATTAGTCGGAGGGAGATACAAGAAGGATTCTCTTACTGGAACGCGAATGGGCATCACAAACAACGAGGAAGGAGCAGGATCATAATGGGATTGTCTACAAAAGAAATATCATTTCAGACCTTTGGCAAAAATTCATATATGAGTTTCGCCCCCCAAAACCCAAAAAACACCGAATCGAGGCTGGAATCACTACCACAATATAGATAATCAAGTAAGTATTATGTTTTGAAAAATTTGAGCTAACCTAGAGTGTCCATGGTGGTATTGGCTAGGGTTTGGGCGGTTTGGTTCCTTGCACAAATCATGAACCATAAGTCATCAAAACAAGCGAAGAGGGTATAACTAGATTAAAACCCAAAGTTGTGGCACACCTCGCCGACGATAGAAGACCCGAAGCTGAGTGGGAGCTAGTGAAGTGTGAGAAGGAGATGATGTCGTACGTGCATCAAGAGATGAAGAAATAGAGGCGGTGATGGTAGGTCAAACCACCGGAAGGAGATGTGGGTCTCTAAAAAACATGCTGATTGAAAGTGTGATGGCGGAAAAACACAAGGGGAAGAGATTGGGGTCTCGGTGTGTCTAGAGGATTTTTAGGGATTTGAAGTGGGTCTTGTTTTAGGAAGATTGGAGTTATTTATAGAAGGATCGTGTTGCTGTTGGATTTTGGCGGAGATGTAGGTTTGAAGCAAAAAATCCGATGCATAATGTAGCATTTTTCGAGGCAGAGGCAAATTTAATTCATCTGGTTTGAATTTTTGAAGGTAGTTAGCAACCAATTGAACAATTTTCCAGTTATGTTCCATTGGAAACTAGATATATTCATAGAGCCAAAACATGTAGTCTTTCTTCTTAAAGGCAATAAAGGCCATTTGGGTGAGAAGTGGTAAAACATCCAAGTGCGAAGTTATTAAAACCGTCACACGTGTGGGGGGAAATTGTGTACGGTATAATTTAGGCCTGGGTTCAAATGGGCCAGGCCAAATCATGCCATTAGCACAAGATGCGAGGTAAAGAAAGAACCTAAGGTTCACGCAAGAAAATTCAGGGTGACGAGCCCAATCAAGCAATCATTACATAGGGGTAATTGCTTCTATAATGAATGAAAAGAACATAGAGGGCAAATCCATACCAGTGACTACAAATCAGGGTAATAAGAGAAGTCCAAACTCTAGAACTTGTGGATATGGACCACATATTTTGGAGTTGTCGGTTCAAATAACCATATAAATGTGCTAAACCAATCACCATTATTCATTGATGTATAGCATGAGTCTGCTCCAGAAGTTTGTTTCAGTGTTAATGGGACAACATATACAAAAGAATATTACCTTACTGATGGTATATATCCAGAATGAGCAATGTTCGTTAGAAGTTTTTCATATCCAGAAGACCCAAAGAGGCTTAAGTTCAAACAAATGCAAGAAGCTGCAAGAAACGATGTTGAGCGAGCATTCAGTGTTCTTCAATATTGGTGGGCAATTGTACGTGGACCCGCTCATTTTTTGTGCAAGAAAAATTTAAAAGATATAATGTACACATGTATAATCTTGCATAATATGATTGTTGAGGACGAATGTGATAACATCACAAATTGGCACGATGATAAAGATGAAGCTCGAATACACGTGACATAAGAGGTGCAATGAAGGATTTCAACAATACCTACAAAAGAATGCATAACTACGTGATCGAAAACTGCATCATCATCTTCGATCAAACTTGATCGAACATGTTTGGAACCATTTTGGGGAGACTCGAGATG